>SJYX01019609.1:764944-778146 GCA_006410675.1 Oreotragus oreotragus | reverse complement strand
CTCGCGGGCCCGGGCGCCGCGCCGCATGACCTTGGGGCGGCCGGGCCTCGCGCCCGCCCCTGGCCGCCGCCGGTCCCCCGCGCGGCCGCGGCCGGCCCACTCGGCTCCCCATTCATCCGGTGGCGGTCCGCGAGCCGCTACCCGCCTCCGCCGGTCCCCCGCGCGGCCTGGCGGGCGGCCCGTGGACACCTGGGCTGGGGGAAGGAGGTGCGGTCCGGCCGAGTGGCCGGCGGAGGCCTGCGTTCCTGGGCCGAGCCGGGGAGCTCAGTTCCGGCGTCTTACCCTCCGGGGCTATGGCTCTCCAAGCCACGTGCTTCTTGAGACAACCCCAAACCTGATCCTTTGTGCCCTGTAGTTAGTCCTCCGCGCTGGATCCGAACTCTGTGGCATTTATTTGCGTGAATCCTCTTGATCTACACGCGTCATTTCCCCAACCGAGATAAAGTTGTTGGCAGAACTGAATTCTGCCTGCATAGTAGCACGCCGCCGCAACTTTTAAGCAAGAGCACAGATTGTTCCCACCCAGTAAAACTCAAAAGGCTTTGTAAGAGGAGTGCTCGACTCGAGGCCCTTCCCTCCCACCCTTCACCCCGTCGTTGTGCCCTTAATCTGCACGTGGCAGTATCTGCGTTCCCATCTTACAAATTAAGTGCGGGGGCACGGGGGAGTTTGGGGAGTCTGTGAGGTGGTGTCTTGCATCTGAAAGAGGATATCAGAGTCTAGTGTCTCACTGCAGGTTGGAGAAAGGCTTTGGGGGTGATAGGCCCTTCACTAGTGGGAATGCCTCGCTCTGGGCACTGGTGGAGTCTGGTGCAGCCAGAAGGGTCACTCACGTCTCCACCCGCCACTGCAGGACACCCACGAGGACCATGACACCTCCACCGAGAATGCTGATGAGTCCAACCACGACCCCCAGTTTGAGCCAATAGTTTCTCTTCCCGAGCAAGAAATTAAAACGCTGGAAGAAGATGAAGAGGAACTTTTTAAAATGTAAGTTGGCATCTTTTCAGAAGTAGGCACATTCACTTTGAGGTGGAAAGCTTTTTTTTTTTTTTACAGGTGTTACGATCTTGTCTTGACCTTTAACCACAGGATTTTGTGACGGTTCCTCCCATGTTGAAACTAAGCTGCTCTTGAATACACTCCTTCCTGGCCCCTGAGGCCTGTCCCACTGTGCCCACAGTTGACATCTTCACAGACCCCTGTCTTTGCCACCTCGCCTTTAAGACTCCCACAGCCCCGTGTCTGGTTGAGCATCGGGTCTTTAGCAGCAGTCTTTTTTTTCTTCAACACGGGCATCCTCTGAAGCTCTTGAATTTCAGGTTTAGTATTTTTAATATACGAAATGATGCTTGGAATTACAGATAAAACGTGGGTGGTTAGCCATCGAAGTTGTGTTTTTAAAAAATCATTGTGACCTCTTCAACAAGAGGTTGTGAGCAGCACCCGCAGAAGCCGTGTGGCCCGGCGACTGTGACGAAGTGCTGGCACCACACGGCACGGGGCCTTGGGAGACACGGTTGCAAGGCAGTGGGAATCGCCGGGCGGTGGGAGGGAAGCAGGGGCCGGCACTCCACCGCTGCAAGTTCCTTTGGAAACACCAGAGTAGGGGTTGAGTGCTCTGCTGTGGGTCAGAGGAGGGAAGCAGAGGGGATCACTCCTCTAAGACCGGGAGGCTGGAGACCAGTCCTGAGCGCCTCCCAGCCGCCCCAGGGAGGCGGGACCAGCGGGAGGGGCCTCCTCGTGGGCCCACTGCTCCCTTGATGATTGCTTGTGGCGCAGAGAGCAGTCTCCGCAGGAAAGGACCGGCAGAGCTGCGATCCTTGGCGAGGCAGACGGCGGAGCTGCTGTGGGTGGGAGGGCAGACTCTCGGCCCAGAACCTGTGGCCCGAGTGGAGGCCTGCAGCCTGTCTTCGCAGCAGCGGAAAGGCTCCTCGTCCTTTGCCCGCATCCGTGGTGCCAGGGAGCCCCCGCATCCGTGGTGCCAGGGAGCCCCCGCAGGCAGTGCTCCAGGGCAGTGCTCCCTCTGAAAGGTCAGGCTTTCCTGTAAGACTTGGGGTTCGTTGGGCCTCCTCGCTTTTCTGGTGATGTTCTGACCTGCAGTTCTGGAGTAAAAAGCAGGGGTGTCTGGCGAGGCCTCGGGTGTAGACCAGGCCTCGTCCCTCTTAACGCCTGCCTAACGGCTTTCCTCGAAGGCGGGCCAAGCTGTTCCGGTTTGCTTCAGAGAACGACCTTCCGGAGTGGAAGGAGCGGGGCACGGGGGACGTCAAGCTGCTGAAGCACAAGGAGAAGGGGACCATCCGCCTGCTCATGCGCAGGGACAAGACTCTCAAGATCTGCGCCAACCACTACAGTAGGCGGGGAGAGGGGCGGGGACCCGCAAGACCTGCACCAATCACTGGAGGGGGCGGGGCGAGGGCCGGGGCTCTCAGGGCGCACAGGTGACCGGCAAGAACCAGAGGGCCCAGGGCTTGGGAGGGTGATGTGGCTGGACAGGCGGGGACGGGCCCCCCAGTACCATGGTCCCATCGACACTCGGGCCGGCTCCTGCGCCCACGCTCCGAGGTCCTCCCGCCCCGCCCCGCTCAGCCCAGCCTGTTGCTTCTGGCCTGGTCCTTGTTCTCCGGCCGGGTTTGAGGTGTTTCTCAGAGGTTTTCCCTGACCTTGCTTCTCTCAGAGCCTGGCTGGTCACGGGGTTTCCGGCCTGGTGTGCAGGTGGGTGGGTGGTGGCAGGGAGGGGCCTGGAGTGCCCGGGAGGCACGTGGGCTCCCTGGGAGGTCTGGGCTGGGATGAGTGGTCTTCGTGCTGGGCGTGATGGTCCTGGGAGACTTCTGTCAGGCACGTGGGGTGAGTGTGGCCGTGGGGCACTCGTTTCTTGGGAAGCTGACCTCCTTGAGTCCCTGCGTGGCCTGAGGGATGGGTGGCCATGCAGATTCCTGGGTGTGGCTCGATCTCCGTGGTGTACAAGCTGGTCACGGGCCTTCGGTGTCCACTTCCAGTGGCCTCTTTCCCTGGGATGTCCTTGGGCAGTGCAAGGCCGAGAGGTGGGTCTCCTTCATCCCACTTGTGGCTTATGCATCTCGGCTACAGTCCTGCCTGCTGTGGGCTGGGTCCTGATGTGTGGCCGGGTATGGACTCGGCCACGTGGTGGGCACCCTGTTCAGGAAGGCTGGGCCTGCCTGGCTGCGGCCCACATCTGCCCTGGGTCTGCTCCGACAGGGCCAGGGCGGTGCGGCTGGTGGTGGATGGGTCTGGTGGCATTGGAGGCCCTGCTGAGGTGCCCTCGTGGCCGGGGAATGGCTGCCCCCCTCCCAGATTCAGGACAGCTGTGCTTTTAAGTGGGCATGGGGAGTCTGCAGGGGTTTGGGTAAGATCCAGACCCACAAGCCTTTGTCTGGGCCTGGTTGGCGAACACCCAGCCAGGCTTTTGCTCCAGGCGGGCCTTTAGGGGTTGGGGTGGGGGCTGGCCTGGCGGCTGTGCGGTCCTCATGGGGCTTCTCCCTCCAGTCACACCGATGATGGAGCTGAAGCCGAACGCAGGCAGCGACCGCGCCTGGGTCTGGAACACCCATGCCGACTTCGCTGATGAGTGCCCCAAGCAGGAGCTGCTGGCCATCCGCTTCCTCAATGCCGAGAGTAAGTGGGCCCGGATGTGTACGGGGGCCCCTCTGGGGAGGCCCGCGCTCACAGGGCTGTGCCCAGCCTGCCCTCCTTGGGCCGCAGTGTCCTCCCGCTGGTGTTGTCAAGAGTGGCACCCAGTCGCTGGCCGCCGGGTGCCGAGGAGGCCTCGCCTCTGCTCTGTGGGGCCTGCTCCAGCACAGTGCCAGATGGGAGTGGGGTGTCTGTGGGACCCTCCAGGACCACGTCCCCCTTGCTGCTCAGGGATCTTTGGGGGCATCCTCTCTTTATCTTTGTAGATGCACAGAAATTTAAGACGAAGTTTGAAGAATGCAGGAAAGAGATTGAAGAGAAAGAAAAAAAAGGTGCTGCAGGCCCGTGGGGGGTGGGGGGCTCTGCAGACTCACTCTGCACCCAGCTGCAGCCCCAGGCGGGTGCTTTTTCCGTCTGCCACAGGAACTTGGCGGGGGCTGTGACCTCTGCCCTATTACGGGCAGCACAGCTACCCCGGTACACGGGTGCTTTCTGGGGGTGGGCTGGGGCCGCTGGGGCTTGGGGAGGTGCTTGTGCCACGGCCGGCTGCTGCCCCTCCCTCTGACCGCGCCCCTGTGTCCCCCAGGGTCTGGCAAGAGTGACAGCGCCGAGAAGGTGGCCGAGAAGCTCGAGGCGCTATCGGTGCAGGAGGGCGAGCAGCCCCAGGACGCAGCCCCGGCGCCAGCCGAGGAGGCGCCGTGAGGCGCCCCGGGCGCTCACCCCCGTCTCCCCGTTTCTTTTTTAATTTTGCCCTGCGCCTTCTTTCTGGTTTGTTTTTATCCTGGTTTGTTTTTACAAGGGACTTTATATAAAGAACTGACTTCCAACATTCAAGTTGTTTTTTTTTTCCAAGTTTTTGCCCTCATGAAGACAACTTCAGAAAATCCATTCCCTGGTCACGAGAATGTACCGTGCTAACTTTCTTTTCCATAGTGGAAACACTTTATTTATAGTCACCAAAATAGCGAATAAACAACACATTTGAAACCTGCACGGAGGCAGGACGTGTGTGCGCCGCCCCCTCACTCTGTCCCGGCCTTGGGGTGAGGATGCCCACCAGGTGCCCTCGGTGTGCCCTGGGCTTTGACCGGGCATCTTTGCGTGGCCCTCTGCCCTGGCGGAGCTGCCCGTTGGCCCTGGAGCCAGGCGCACTCCCGTGACGGTCCTCGGAGAAGACTGTCCTGCTCGGCTCCAGGCCCTCTTGTCTGGGTGGAGGTGGGACGTCCTCGGGGGTGGGTCCGGTGAGGCCCTGTGTCTTCTGCAGACCACCGCCTCCGAGGGAGTCCTGTGGGGCTGGGGGTTTGGGGAACACAGGCAGGACCCGGCCAGAGGATGCCTGTGCTTGGCCCTGAGCCAGGCTGCGTGGGGCAGGGCGAGAGGGTGGGGTGGGGAAGGGAAGTGGTTGCCGCATCCATGTCCCTGCAGGTCAGGCCTGCTCCCTGCTGCCCTTGGGAGGGGATCCCTGGGCCACAGCTCCCTGGGACCCTCTGCCCACGCCCTGCACCCACCCCCTACAGACCCAGAGACCCTGAGGGGCAGGGCTAGGACCGTAGTGTGTCCGCAGGACCTCGGGCCACCGGAGGCAGAGGCAGCCGGGTAGAGCCAGGAGGTGTCCGCTTCCTGCCTGCCTGCGGCCCGGGGGCTGCTCCCTGCCAGGCAGAGGCTGTGGCCAGGGGTGGTGGGAGGACACCCACACGATCTCTTCTGTCCGACAGCTGCCTGGGGCCCTGGGGCCAGGCGGGGTCTCCCAGCCTGAGGGGCTCAGGCACAGGGCTGCACAGGGATCTGGCCACAGAGCTGCAGATGCCCCCGTGGATTCCCACCTGGGGAGGGGCTGAAGGTCTTGGCTGCCCCGACCTCACTGTAGTCAGCTCCACCTTAAGTGGCAGCCGCGGGGTCCGGGGGTGGGGTTTCCTGCAGGGGGTGAGCTTGCCCAGGCAGCCTGTCCTAGGCAGGGGCAAGGCACCCCACTCTGTCCCGCGAGGCCTGCAGCCTGGGGCTGGAGAGGGCCAGCGCCCCGCCCTCCTTACCCTGCCGGCTGCCGCCCTCTCGTCCAGCTCAGGGGCTGTGAGGTGGGCAGGGAGCGCCCTGCCCTGTCACAATCCGCCACCCTTGGACGTGTCCTGGGGCGGGAGGGCTGCGCTCCAGGCCGGAGGGGCCTGGCCCTGCCCCGCAGGAGCTCAGAGGTGTTGAGGGAAAAGTCTGCGCCAAAAGGGCCCCGCGCAGGGCCCGTGGGCCGGACGCGGAGCCTGGCGGCAGCGCGAACCCTGATGAACCAGACCCCAGGCGCGCGGGCCCGCAGCAGTCCCCCAGGGTCGCGGTTCCTGGCTGGAGGGCCCCCGCCCACCACTCCACCGGCGACAGGGTCCGAGCCCGGCCCCGCCCCCAGCGCAGGCCGGGGAGGGCGGGCGCGGCGGCGGTCGCGAGGGGCCCCGCCTGGCCCCCGGCCCCGCGCCGGTCCACCTTAAGGGGCGCGCTGACATCAGCACGCCGCCGCGCCGCCGCGCCCGCGGGGTGGGATTTCCTCCCGGGCCGCCGCCGCCGCCGGGTCCTGCCCGTCCTGCCGGCCCCGCCCGCCCGGCCCCGGGGAGGGATGCGGCGGCGCGGCACCCAGGATGCCCCGCAGCCCCGGGACGCGCCTCAAACCCGCCAAGTACATCCCGGTGGCCACGGCGGCCGCGCTGCTGGTCGGCTCCAGCACCCTGTTCTTCGTGTTCACGTGAGTCGGCCGCGGCGGGCGCCGGGGCCAGAAGGGGCAGGGCTGCGCGCAGGGCGCGGGACGCGGCCCGGTGGGACTGGACCCCACCGGGGACTGGACCCCACTGGGGACTGGACAGCGGGCTGGGCCGGGTGGGGAGCACAAGGCTGTGGGCGCCGCGAGCCCCCATCCTGGGCCAAGGCTGATGCCAGGAGCCAGGCAGAGCCAGGTGAGTCCTGGGTGTGAGGACCCTGGTATCTGGCAGGCGCCCCTGGGTGCGAGGCGCCCGCCCAGGGCAGCAGGGTGCGTGTGGGTCTGCACAGGCTGTGGCTGCAGCCCTGCCCTCCCTGTGGGCCCAGGAGGGGAGGCCGGCCTCCCAGGGCTACCAGCTCCCCTTGCAAGCAGTGGCTGGTGCCCTCCCGGCCGACCGGCCCCAGGCCACAGCCAAGTTGTTCCCGTGTAGGTGTGGCCTGGCCTGGCTGCCACGTGCCTGCCCCACGGCCCCTGCCGCCGCTGGCCTGGCAGTGCCCTCCTCTTTCCCTTGACCTCCTCAGGAAGGCCCAGTGGTCACGGCCAAACGGCCCAACCAGGCCACACCCAGGGACTCTGGTTCCAGTGGGCACTGGAACCCTTGAGGCAGGGGGCCGACCCGTCCTGGGCTGGTGCAGACCAGGCTGGTGCTGATGACAAGGTTCCCTCTGCGTTATCGTGACCCTGCCCCCTGCCCCGCACCTCAGGCACAGGGAGCGGCTGGGGACGCCGGCTTCAGCCATGCAGGTCTGCGGCCACCTCCTGCCGTGGTTTCCAGACTGGGATGTGGCCAGAGTGACTCCTGCTCCGGCCTTCCTGGGGACCTGAGGCTTGGGGTGACTGCAGCCAGCTGGGTACCCTTTCCCCTCGGCAGGGACGCGGGCAGCGGCCCGAGGCTGACCAGGCTGCACTGGGCGCCCGCAGGCGAGTGGGCCCTGCTGGGCTGGGTGGGCGCCACAGGCTTCCAGGAACGTGTTTAAAAAAAGCTGTGTGGATGGGCTTATTTCTGGCTTTGGCGAGCAGACGTGATGCTGCTGGCTGTGGGCAGCGGGTGCGGGCCGAGCGGGGACGCGTCCCGCGGGCGCTTCTGGGAGGCGGGCTCCCTGCTCTGGCCTCTGGGCCCTGGTGGGGGTCCCCGGGGGAGCCTCAGCCCTGCTTCCTCGCAGCCTGGCTGCCGCTCGCTGGTCCTGGTTCCTCACCCTCAAGTGCAATTCAGCGGTAGTCCTTCTAACTTTAAAAGGAATTCGTGTTCTTGGTGAGAACTTGTGAGATGCAAGGGAAAAGTTTTAACAAGAAGCTGAGCTCAGCATCATTCCCTGTCCTGCTCAGAGCACCCTGACTCCCCAAGGAAGAGTTCTTGTCCTGTGGCTTCCCTTGATTTCAGAGGGTCCCGATGGCCCCACCCCCGGGGGCGAGCATGCGGGGTCCTCTGTGCTCAGCACCCCAGGGCAGCTCGCTGCTGAAGATGGGGGCACGGGCCGTATCCAGGCGCAGCAGTCCTCTTGCCCGGGGACCATCCCTGTGCCCCTGGGGCCCATGCTCCTTGGCCGAGTGACCACCAAGGGCCCCGGCCTGCTCTCAGCCCAGTCCTGCTGGGCTCCACCAAGGCAGTGCGGTTCTGCGGGGGTTCTGCCAGGCCGCCCAGGCCCAGTGACGCTGCCTGCAGTGCACCGTTCCAGGCGGGCAGGGGGCCGGGCAGGGGCCTCCTTGGACAGGGCTCGTGTCCCCCTAGCTCTGGTCCCAGGCCTGCGCGGAGCCAGATCCCCTCTCCGGGGTGCTCCCCACCCCGCCTTGGGCCCGCAGGATTGGGACTCTGTTTTCTCTGCCTCTTGGACTTTGCTGGACACTGACTGGGGCCCCTGGGCCCTCTCTGTGCTCAGGAAATATGAGCTGACTGTTTGAGGCAGGTCGGCGCGGACAGCAGCTCCTGGTGTGGCTCGGGGTGGGAGCCCAGGCTGAGGGGACCAGGGACCCCTGCCTTGGGCCAGCTTGCTGAGCGGCTTGGCCGGCAGGACATTCGGACCTGTCATCAGGAGAGGCTGGGGCACGGCGAGCGTGCCCAGAGGTGGGGTTCCCCCACTGAGGAAGGGTAGCATGCCACAGGGGAGCTGCCTGGCGGCCCTCCTCCTCCAGGAAGCTTTCCTGGGTTCTCAGAACAGTCCTGTCCCCCTGGGCACCAGAAGGCTCAGTGCCAAGCTGGCTTAGGTGCTGGGTTGGGGGGTCTGAGAGCAGCAGGCCAGGTCCCTGACCCGTCCCTCCCAACTCCTAGAGCCACCCTGCAGGGTGACGGGGACCCTGTGAGCATCAGAGGGCCAGGGCTGTGGGGCCGGGACCCACGTGGGGGCTGGGCTGCCTTGTCTCTCTGGACCCGCTGGGTTTCCCTCTGGATGTCGCACAGAGGGGTAGGCACGATGGACTGGAGCGGTCCCTATGCCCAGCTGGACCATGAGGCCTGGCCTAGGACCAAGCCAGCCTGCAGTGGGCCGACATGGACAAGCCTGCTGGCAGGGGCTACAGGGAGCGGTGAGCCCCCTGCCACAACCTGCCACGTGTGGCCTGAGGAGCCCCGGTGCCCTGAGGCACCTTCCTCCTCTGCTCGGGGGTCCGTGGGGTGGGTGCAGGAAGTCAGAGGCCTTCCTGGCCGGACCAGGGCAGAGTGGCTGCCCACCCTCTGGTCCCGGCTGCCCTGTGCCTGAGCTTCATTAGCCAGTGTTAATGAAGAATCCGATTTAAATGAAAACGTCTGAGCTAAAATTTTCCATTCTGCATTTAGCCATGGCTGCTTGCTATTCTGTGGAACCCCCATCCTGCTGGGTGGGGCCTCCTGCAGGCCCAGGTGGGGTCATGGGAGGCTCAGGGGGAGGGGGCCGGCCGGGGCCTGCAGCACGGCTGCCCTGGTGAGCGGTGTCCAACCCCCAGCTGACGGGGGGCGGCCTGGAGCACGCCGTTCCCCCGGGGGGGTCGGGGGGTTGTCCCAAGGACCAAGAGGTCCCCCTGGAGCCCTGCTCAGGCTCAGATGCCCAGGCAGTGCCCGCCAGGCCTTGCCCACTGAGCGCATGCTTCCTCACTCCCTCCTCATGCTTGCCCGGCCCACAGGGAGCGGACAGGGGTCCAGAGAGGGTGGGGGGTGAGAGTCCACTGGAAGGGGACGTGTCTGCGTCCGTGTCTGTGGGTATGGATGAGTCACTGTGTGCACGAGTGTGCCTGTCCGTACACACGTCAGCACACGCCCAGCTGTTCTGCTGCACTTGTCCTCTGTGTGTACACGCTTATGCAGTGTCCACACACGTGTGCGTGTGTGTGTGCTCACAGGAATGTGAGCTCTTTCGTTCTCTCCCCTGCTTAGCTGTTCTTGGGCCCTGGCAGCACGGGTGACTGAGCCGGTCTCCGTGGGGGACCCAGGCCTGAGACCCCTCTCAGCACGCCTGGGGCGGAGGTTGCGAGCGGAAGGACAGGGGCCAGGGTGCAGGGCAGCCCCTGACCCTGTGTTCAAGTCAAGCCTAGGGGGCTAGAGATAGTGAATGGAGGGGGCTCAGGCCCCTGTCGGAAAACCTGTGCCCCCCCAGGCTTGCCCTGCCCTCGCTGAAGCCGCACCCTGCCCTCCCTGGGACGTGCTACCCAAGGGCACTGGGGGCAGGTGTGCCCATCCTGGGCAGAGGCCATCCGGCAAGCGTGCTCCCCCCCCTTGCAGCTCTTGCCCCGATCCCGCTGCCACTGCCACTTAGGGCCACGGCGGCTCAGGGAGGACAGGGCGACATGGGCTGCCGGGGACAGGGCAACGGCCCTGATGCCCGCCCCCGACGGCGAAGCGGCGCTGACAGGCGCGCCACCCCCGCAGCTTGCGTCCGAGCGCCTGTCTGTTCCCGCCCCGCCCCTTCCTCAGGAGCAGGCTGGCTCCCCCACGGCACCAGTGCAGGAGAGCACACTTCCTTCCACATGGAGGCTGCGGGCCAGCCGTCTCCAGAAGGCGCGGAGGGAGCCGGATCTCCGCGCCAGGGCGGGTCTGCGGCACCCACCCGTCCCCGGTCCCGGCCGGCCCTGGCTCTGTCTCACCCACCCGTCTCCACTGGCATCTGGGCTGTTAGCCCCTCCCACCCTGTTGGGCAGAGCATGCCTCCGGGGCCCACCGCTGACCCTCCAAATGGCGTTGGACCAGAGGCCACGAATGTGCACTGAGTGCCGCCTGCGTGTCCGGCCAGCACGCAGGGATGGGCGCGGGGAAGGCGTCTCCTCCCGGCCTTGGGCAGGCACGGTGGAGGTGGGCCACCCACCCGGCACGCAGACGCTGTGTCCTCGGGCTGTGTGTCACCTCCACGGCAGGTCCCGGAGAAGAGGAAGGGGTGATGCGCGGCTCCCAGCCCGCCCAGCGAGCTGCCGTGGGAGCAGAGTCTTTAAATAGCCTCTCGCTTTCCACTAAAAATAGAGAAGTTCCACCCGCACGGAGGTGGCTGCTGGGGTGGTAAGGCTGGCGGCTGGCCAAGGCAGGCTTGGGTGCCAGTGTGCCCAGTGTGGGCATGCCAGGGCCGCCCACACGACTCGCTCACGCGTAGCCATAGGGCCTGTCCCCGAGGCCAGTGTCGGGGATCCCAGGGGCTCCTGGCCTCCATGCAGGGCCTGGGTGTGTGGAGCGGACCCACTGGGCGCCCCCTGCTCAGCACAGGAGGGATAGGGAGCCTGGAGCCAGAGGCGCTTTGGGGTAGCCTGGTGGGCAAACTCAAGGAACCCCCAAGGGTGCGGGGAAGGGGCCTCGGGCCACTGCCTGAGGCCAGGCACATCCTCAGAGAGGGCTGCGGGTAGGTCCTGTGAGAGCTGGGAAGACACTCTGGTGCCAGAGTGTCCACCGGGGACATGTGCAAGACCTCAGCCGCGAGCCAGCAGTCTGGGAAGGCTTACTGGAGGAGGGGACAGCCCTGGAGCCCAGTGCAGAGGGTTGATGAGAGATGGCGAAGGCATAGGGGCCTGTGCCTTCAGAGTCCACAGGGATTCTGTACTGCCTTGCAGAGAGAAAGGTGACAAGCTAAGAAGGGGCTGGGGCCCCCGGGGGTCCAGGGGCTGAGGATCTGCCTGCCGATCCGATGCAGGTTGGACGCCTGCTTGGGGAGCTGAGTCCCACTTGCCGCGGAGCAGCTCAGCCTGTGGGTCGCAGCTACTGAGCCTGTGTGCCTCGACAAGGGAGAAGCCGATGTGCCTGGGTCCTGTGTGCCGCAACTGAGGCTTGACACAGCCAGACAAACACATAAACTAACGAGGCAAGGCTGGGTGCAGACGCGCCTCGGCGCAGGCGCTGAGATCGCTCCCCACAGGGGACGGCACGCACCCTCCGCGCCATGCATTCACAGACCCAGGAAGGCAGCTCCCCACATCACACCCCAGAAGCCCCCTGGAAGCAGGGGCCTGCCAGGCTGGGGACAGGTCTGGGTGAGGCCCAGGGCTGGCCTGAGATGCCCAGCGGGTCACTGGCCTCTGCCCATCAGACTGCATGGGCAGAGAGGGGCTCTCACCCCGTCTGTGTCCACCCCTCCCGGGGCAGGGGACCCAGGAAAGATGCCCAATGGGGGTGGAAGGACAAGGCTTGGCTCTGGCCAATCCCTCCTGCCCTTCCTCTGAGCCTCAGTTTTCTCACCTGGGAGTTGAGTTCCTGGCAGGCGCTTGGGGGTGGCTGGGTCGGAGCTGGCTCCAGTGGCCACCCTGAGCGCGGCATGTGTGTGGCCTAAGGCCACTGCCCCACGTCCCCTCCCCACACACCTGCCACACCCCAGACCGAGCTCCCGCTGCTGTCTGACACAGGTGCCCATGGTTGACACGCGCCGTGTCCCCAGCTGTCCCCGTCTACAATGGCATCCTCTTCCTCTTTGTCCTGGCCAACTTCAGCATGGCCACCTTCATGGACCCTGGCGTCTTCCCCCGAGGTAGGGCCCTGTGTGGGGCGGCTCCCCACTCGCTCTCGCTCGAGTGTGAGTGGCTGACGAGGGCAAGCCGGGCCGGGAGCGGACTGGCTGGGGGAAGGGCTGGTCTCTCCTGCCAGGGCGGTCAATTTCCTGCCGCCCCCGGCCCACAGCGGATGAGGACGAGGACAAGGAGGACGACTTCCGGGCCCCGCTGTACAAGAACGTGGATGTGCGGGGCATCCAGGTCCGTATGAAGTGGTGCGCCACCTGCCACTTCTACCGCCCGCCGCGGTGCTCCCACTGCAGCGTCTGCGACAACTGCGTGGAGGTGACGCCCGCCCCAGCCCGGCCCTCTGCCCGGCCCCGCCCCGGCCCCGCCCCGGCCCCCCCCGCCTCTCTCACAGGCCCCGGTCCCGCCCCTGGACAGTCTCAGGCCCCGCCCCTGGCCCGACCCGCGCGCTCAGCCGCGGAGCAGAGAACCAATCACAGCCCGTTTCAGGCTCTTTTGGGCGTCTGCCCTTAGCCAAAATGGCGCCAGCTCGGAAGTTGCCGAAGTTCTAGAAGTTGCCGAAGCAGGTCCGGAAGCTGCCGAGCGAGTCCGGAAGTTGCCGAAAGAGAGCAGCGGGGAAGGAGGATGGCGGATATCATCGCAAGACTCCGGGAAGACGGGATCCAAAAGCGTGTGATACAGGAGGGCCGAGGAGCGCTCCCTGACTTTCAGGATGGAACCAAGGTTCGTGTCGACCCGCTTCCTCTTAATCTGTCGGTGGCGCGGTGCGCATGCGAGGCGGGAGGAGGCCTTAGGCGATAGAGTGCGCATGCCCAGACAGCAGTGGTCGGTGCCCCTACTGCTCACATGCCGAACTCGACGCTGATTGGCCTGGATTTAAGTAGAGGGTGAATTGGATGCCTGAGCTCCGCCCCCTGCCTTGGCC
>SJYX01019609.1:702480-760715 GCA_006410675.1 Oreotragus oreotragus | reverse complement strand
TCTGATTTTGGTGTTGACCATCTGGTGATGTCCATGTGTGGAGTCTTCTCTTGTGTTGCTGGAAGAGGGTGTTTGCTATGACCAGTGCATTTTCTTGGCAAAACTCTATTAGTCTTTGCCCTGCTTCATTCCGCATTCCAAGGCCAAATTTGCCTGTTACTCCAGGTGTTTCTTTACTTCCTACTTTAGCATTCCAGTCCCCTATAATGGAAAGGACATCTTTTTTGGGTGTTAGTTCTAAAAGGTCTTGTAGGTCTTCATAAAACCGTTCAACTTCAGTTTCTTCAGAGTTACTGGTTGGGGCATAGACTTGGATAACTGTGATATTGAATGGTTTGCCTTGGAAACGAACAGAGATCATTCTGTCATTTTTGAGATTGCATCCAAGTACTGCATTTCGGACTCTTTTTGAGGAGGGAGGGGGATGTGGCTCAGTGGTAGAGCACATGCTTTGCATGTATGAGGCCCCGGGTTCAGTCCCCGGCATCTTCCTGTGCTATACACATCTATTTCCTTCTTCTACCTTTGAACTATTAGTCATTCATTTTCACAGTTCTTGACTGACCCTCTGTATTTTTTGCTATTACCTTGGCCATACTATGATGTCTAATTATCACATTCTTACAATAGCAGAAAAATTGAAACAACCTAACTATAAATAAATAGTTAAATTGTTATGTATTCTAAGATTTTATAAAAAATTTTTTTTGAAGTGTAGTTAATTTACAGTGTGTTAGTTTCTGCTCTGCAGCAAAGTGAGTCACTTATTTATTTTGTAAGATATTAGTAGAAAATTGTTAGATGAAAAAATAAGTTGTGGACAATATACTATGTGTAACAGTTTTATATTAAAATATATTTTATATTAAAATGTATATTAATTCACAATTGACAAATGTTTGCCAGAATGTTATTATATATTATCTCTGGGAAGTACAATTGTAATTGATTTTAAATTTCTTTATTTTTGGTTCTCTGTGATTTCTAATCTATCTGTAGTGAAAATAATTATTGCATAATACAAAAGTATTCCAAACTCCACTTTTAGTGCTCCTTTATTATTCAGAAAGTATTAGTAATTTTTTTCATTTATTAATGTGATGTGATGATATGAATACATAGCCTCTTAATAAACTGTTTTCAGCAATACAAGCCTCTGTCCTAAATTAATTTTGCTCTTGTGATTATAACACTTTAGTTTCTGTTTTTAGATATGAAAATTTTGAGGATCCTATGGGAACTATTGATAAATTTCATTATGGTACTCACTATTCAAATTCTGCTGGAGTTATGCACTATCTTATTCGTACAGAACCATTCACCACCCTCCACATCCAGCTTCAGAGTGGAAGGTATGTTTCGGATAAATAAGCTGTTTTCTTAAGACTATATGATAGTGTTGAAAACTCTTTGCCTTCATGTCATATACTGTTAAGGGTTTCCTGGTGGCTCAGATGGTAAAGAATCTGTCTACACTGCAGGAGATGATGGCTACCCACTTTAGTGTTCTTGCCTGGAGAATTCCATGGACAGAGGAGCCTGGTGGGCTACAGTTCATGGGATCACAGGAAGTCCAGCACAATTAAGCGACTAACAGTTTAACTTTCATATACTATTATAACAGGACCTGTTTTTTATTCTCCTCTTTTTAGGTTTTTTTTTTTTTTTTACTTTATTTTACTTTACAGTACTGTATTGGTTTTGGCATACATTCACATGAATCCGCCACGGGTGTACATGAACTCCCAAACTTGAACACCCCTCCCACCTCCCACGCCACATCATCCCTCTGGATCATCCCCATGCACCAGCCCCAAGCATCCTGCATCCTGCATCGAACATAGACTGGCAATTCGTTTCTTACATGATAGTATATATATTTCAATGCTATTTTGATTCATGTAATAGCCCCTAGATAAAAGTAGTCAAACTAGTTTGAGAATAGATCTCTCAAACTGACTTACACAAATAACTTTTAAGGCAAATTCCACTTTACTGTTATCCAGTGTACTTTGTTATTTCCAACTGGGTTTAGGAATCTACCAGAGATTCAGACTTAGAACTGATTTAGACCTTGATCCAAAACATCTACCAGAGATGTCTAACCAGTGCCTCTGTAGTCCTCCTAAAAATATTGATCAATAGGAATAAAAATAGAGAGAAATGAGGGCCCTTAGATTATTAGTAGCAGCTCAAACAGGTCTGCAATGCCACCGTATTATTGTATCACCTGTCTATATTATGCCTTACCTAAGTTTCACGTTTTCTTATTTATTCTAAAGAAAGAAACTTCTTCAAGAATCCTCCATTCCCCAGCGTATCTTCCAGGTGCCTCGCTACTTACTCTCATTTTGTCTCTCTGTTGCCTTATTCTTTAGCATTATCCTTTGCCTTATTCTTTAACATTATCCTTTGCCTCTTCTGACCAATCAGAAACTATGTAAACATTGCCTGTTCTGCTCTCTTTCCATGTAACATTTATCTCTCAAAATTAGCCTGGGTTCCTTATTCCTGTTTTAGTTCATTGAGCCTTGTCTTTCAAGGAGAGGCTTAGATCACTACATATCTCCAAATGTTATGTTTGCCATGAAATCAGGTAATTTTCCGTCCAGGAAAGTAAACCTGGGCCTCTTCAGCTTTTAGTGATTTTAGAGCTTTTAAATGATTTTTTAAATAAGGCTTCAAAAATAGATTCTGTTTGTGCTTCAGAGGACATCATCAAGAGAGTAAAAAGACAACCAGTTCAGCTGGAGAAAATATTTGCAAATTATAGATCTGATAAAGGACTTGTATCTAGAATATATTAAAAAAATCCTTGCAATGCAACAGTAAAAAGACAAATGACTCAATTAAAAACTGAACAAAAGATCTAAATGGACATTTCTCCAAAGAAGATTACAGATGTCTAATAAACACATGAAAAGTTGATCAGTGTCATTGGTTATCAGGGAAATTCAAATCAAAACCAAATGGATATATCTCTTTACACTCATGAAGATGGCTATAATAAAAAGATAGATAATACCTACTGTTGATGAGCGTGTTGAGAAATTGGAACAATCATGTACTGCCAGTGGAAATTTAAGATGATGCAGCCTCTGTGGAAAACAATCTGGCAGTTCTTCAAAACATTAAACATAGCATTACCCATGACCCAGCAATTCCAGTCCTAGGTCTAGATCCAAGATTATAACACTTGCACACAAATGACCTTAACAGCTTTATTTAATAGTCCAAATATTAAATAACCCAAATGCCCATGAACTGGTAAAGGAATAAATGAAATGTGGTTTACCCATGGTGTGGAATATTATTTAGCTATGAGTTAAGAGAAGGAATGAAAGATTGATATATGCTACAACATGGATGAAACATGGATGAAAGCAGTAGTATGTTGAATGACATAAGCCAGGCACAAGATACCATATGTTATATATGATTTACATAATGTGGCTAAAAAAAAAAACAAATCCTTGGAGACAGAAAGTAGATCAGTAATTGCCCAGGGCTGGAGGGAGGGTGAATGGAGAGTGACTGCTGTTAGATATAGGATTTCCTTTTGGAGTGAAGAAATGTTCTAAAATTATTTGTTGTGATGGCTGCACAGCTCTGAATATACTGAAAGCTATTGAATTGTTCCCTTAGAGTGAATTACATATATGTTAATTATGTATCGGTTAAGCTGTTCTCCCCCAACCCAAACAAAAAGATTCTGCCCTTAAAGCTGTACCTTTCATTGAATTTGAATATATCATTCTTAGACTTTATTGATGACCCAATCATTGACTATAGTTAAATTTAGAGTTCTGCTAAGTTCAGCTATGCTTCAAAACAAGATTGCTAGGCACAAGAAGAGTCATATTAGTCATCAGTTGTCACTTAGAAGACATCATATATAGGATAAAACTGGGAAAACAATGTCAAAGGAGATGAAACAGAAGGGGTTTATGCTGTTTGTGATTAGCTAAAACATAGTAAAAATTGCAGTATGACCACTTCTTTCGATTACTGTAGGCCCATGATGGAACTTGAAAATAAAGTTAAAATAAGATAATAGTATATGGAAGTAAAGTATAAAAGCTTTAGCTACAGAATTTATTTCCCTAACTCACCATCTACTTTTTTAGCCAAAGAGTTTGTAAAGATATTTTGTATCATAGATTAATCAGCAGCATTCCTATAGATCTGTTAACTATGCATAAATACTATAATACTTAGTGATAGTTAAACTTTGTAATTTTAAAATATCCAAATAATATTTATTTACACTCTGTAATAAATTTTACTCAGCAGAATTATGCCATTTTCATCTAAGATGATACTAGTGATTATAGTATTTAGTTTCTGACAACAAAATAAAGATTCTCATAAGGAGAGCTATTTTTTTTTTTAGATGTTAAAGAGAAAGGGTAAATAAAGAGAAACTAAACATGAGGCACCCTGAAGAAAGTGTAATTTTGTTTTAGCCTGTTGTTGCTCAATCAGGACTCACTGCTCCCTTCCCATCTCCACATGTAGGTTCGACTGTGCTGATCGACAGTTCCATTCCATCCCTGCTACCTGGCAGGCTCTCATGGACAATCCATATGATGTGAAGGAACTTATTCCTGAATTCTTCTATTTCCCAGAGTTTTTGGAAAATCAAAATCGTAAGAAATAGTTTAAAAACTGGATTGAATAGGTCCCAATGAAGGATTTTGAAAAATATATTTTAGGACATTTTTTGTGATGACCTATAGATTATTTATTCTGTGTTTTTATTATTCAGTGACAAGGCTTAACTTAATACCCAGGTACTAGTCTTACCTTCTACAGAAATGCTACAGTGAATAAGATGAATGAGTGAAATATGAGTTAGTAAGGAAATTTATCCGAGTACAGGGTTTACTAGTGAAGCAAAAAGTGACTGCAAGCTATTTCAGCCATACAGCTGCGTGAGTTAAAGTGTTTGAGTTAGATAAGATGAAGGTTTATATCAGGGGTCAGCAAACTATAGATTCATGGGCCAAATCTGTGAGCAAACTAGTATTTATCAATAAGGTTTTTTGGAATACACTGGCCAATAAATTTACATAAGCCGTGGCTGCTTTCACAGTATAATGGCAGATTTGACCAGTTGGAGCAGAGACCATAGGTTCACAAAGCCCAAAATACTTATTCTTTGTCTCTCTGTAGAAGTTTGCTGACTCCTTTTAGAGTAGAAAACAGGAGGCAATTTGAAAATAATGACTGAGTTTAAGTTACCACAATATTTGAAAAACCATAGTATTATTTTGTTATTGTTTTAAATTAATTTTTATTTGAGTATAGCTGCTTTATAGTGTTGTGGTTATTTCTACTGTACAGCAAAGTGAATCAGCTACACGTATCATGTTATGTTTTTGAAGAAAAGAATCATAGAAGGAAATATGGTCTTTAAGAATATCCAAATACATTTTTGATGACTTAGTTTTAGATTTAGGTACAAATAAGAAAATGTCAAGATTGTTCCAATTTGTATTCTTTAGGGAAATTCCAGGGTCAAGGGCTGTTAACAACTTCCTTTTCCTCCCCTAGCATGAAATGTTAATGTCTGACCCATTGCTTGCTCAGTAGAATTATTTGCCACGCTGGTGAGAGCATATCCAGGGTCTCATGACCTTTGATTGTGTGCTCTAGGATCAGCTGTTGGATCCAAGGCATCTGATTCTCAGAGAAGGGCAGTTCCAATTGGTCACCTTCAGAAAACTGAATGAAACTGTTGACAAATCTGACCCTAGGCAACCAGAGGACTGGATCTTCTAGGGCAGGGTATCCAGGATAGAAGGGATGAGCAGATTAAATTTGGACCCAGAATTCAAGGTCTGCTTAGCGTGACAATTTCTGACATTCACCAAAGCCAGAGCTAGTTGCTCTCTGTTACTACTGTCCTGGTGGCCTCCATTTCTAATTATCCATTGCCAATTTATTCAAAATGAGCTAGGTGGGAGAAAAAAAAGTATATTCTTTAGAATGACAACAAATATTAATAAAAACCACTCAAAATTGTATGAGGAAGAAAATGTTAGTATTTATTTTCCATAATAAAAATCCTGAGATTTGGTAACTTAACAGCATCCTCAGAGTCAAGTTCCTTCTGGATTTTTTTACTCTGTTGTTCTGAGTGTTTTAGATTTGTTCTTGGCCAGTTACTGTCCTGACTAAAAAATTCTAGACATCATAGGCAGATGCAACATTGTCTTAGAAAGAATTGAAACTTTTAATTCTTTGTGTTGTTTCTTAAGAATGAAAAATCCTTTCTCATGATCTCCCTTCACTGTCCAGAGCTGGGTCATGTACCAACCCCTATGCCAGTCACTTGCAACAAGCATGAAATATAGGGCAGGATGCACACTTGAGTAAAATAAAGTTTCTGCTATTAGATAAGGAAGGATGGCTGTCAGGTGGCCACCAGTATCTGCCATATAGCAGTTGAGTTAAGGCCACAGACCCTGCATCGTGATATTTTATGACATTTAAACTTCTCTCCCGCTTTAAGGACACACTGATATTTTTAGATAACTTCTTTGATGAAGGACTTTTGTGTTAACACTTTTCCCTTTCCATATGTATGAATAAGAAAATCTTATCTTTGGGACAGTTTTGTCAAAATACTGTCTTCTGTCATAACTAGTATAAGCAAATGTTTATTATGTCAGTATCTATTTAAAATATTGTTGTAGAAATACATTGTCCTTCTATAAGGTAAACTTGAGTGAGTTTAAGGTATAAGTTACACCCAAAAACTTTAAGTCACTGGGTTTTGTAAATTAACCATTAGAGGAACTGTGTTAATTCTTTTTAATGTATGAAGAATGTTTACTGTTGCATTTTTGTTCAGGTTAAGATTTTGGTCATAATTATAATTTTTCTCACTTTTCTCAGCAAAAAATAGACTATTAATTTGATTTACCTTCTAATAACTAATTATAGTTTATTTTTTTCTAATAACTCATTTTAAACTATCAAAATACATTCTAATAGATGAGTTATTTTTACCTGTTCAATAAATTTACTTAAGAAGGGAACTTAATAAGTGGGATAGACTGTGAGTTTGAGATTGACGTGTACATTCTGCTGTATTTAAAATAGAGAAACAGTAAGGACTTGCTGTGTAGCACAGAGAAGTGTACTCAATGCTTTGTAATAACCTAAATCAGGAAAGAATTTGAAAAAGAATAGATACATGTCTATGCATGGCTGAGTCACTTTGCTCTGTACCTGAAGCTAGCACACTGTTGTTGATCAACTGTACCCCAATATAAAATTTAAATTTTTTAATTGATTTTTTAAGTCAAATTTTATAAAAACTTGATTCTCATCTTTTACTATTAATAAAGGAAGAAAAAACTTAGTTTTGCTAAGGAATATACCCTTTTATTTGTTTTACTTGATTTATTTAAATCTAAAATGATTTGATACATTTATTTTTTATGTCTTAGAATTTAACTTGGGTCGTCTACAAGTTTCCAAAGAACTAGTAAATGATGTCGTTCTCCCCAAATGGGCTAAGTCTGCTGAAGATTTCATCTATAAACATAGGAAAGCTCTGGTAAGATTTTTATGTTTAGTTATTAAGCAGGTTTGGGGAAGGCAATGGCACCCCACCCCAGTACTCTTGCCTGGAAAATCCAATGGATGGAGTAGCCTGGTGGGCTGCAGTCCATGGGGTCGCTAACAGTCGGACAGACTGAGCGACTTCACTTTCACTCTTCTCTTTCATGCCTTGGAGAAGGAAATGGCAACCCACTCCAGTATTCTTGCCTGGAGAATCCCAGGGATGGGGGAGCCTGGTGGGCTGCCGTCTATGGGGTCGCACAGAGTCGGACACAACTGAAGCAACTTCGCAACAGCAGCATTAAGCAGGTTAATAAGATAAAGATATATGTGTTTTCCAGAGGATGATGGAATAAAGTATAGCCATTATTTTTCTTCATTAATTTGTAATCTATATTATATGCTGTTTTAGAAAGTATAATATAGTAATTTATTTTGAAGTTACAAATCTTCTGATATAGTGAGACTATAGTAGTACTGTTCCTCAGATATATAGCAAAAAAAAAAAAAAAAAAATACTTCTGTAAGGCATCTGCCTGTTGTATGTATGTTTCAGTCACCAAGCTTGTGTAGTTTGATATATCATAGCGGCCATATTTGTTTCAAGTCTATCAAGGATAAGAAAATTGTTTGTTCCTCTGAAGGAATTCAGTAAGTTTTTAATAAAATAGCTAAATAAATACTACATACTAAAATGTTTTGCTAGTTTTTAGCAAAATTTCCATTTTGGAGTTGAAGGACTGCTGCTGCTGCTGCTAAGTCACTTTAGTCGTGTCCGACTCTGTGTGACCCCATAGACGGCAGCCCACCAGGCTCCCCCATCCCTGAGATTCTCCAGGCAAGAATACTGGAGTGGGTTGCCATTTCCTTCTCCAAGGCATGAAAGAGAAAAGTGAAAGTGAAGTCGCTCAGTCTGTCCGACTGTTAGTGACCCCATGGACTGCAGCCCACCAGGCTACTCCATCCATGGGATTTTCCAGGCAAGAGTACTGGGGTGGGGTGCCGTTGAAGGACTAGTAAGAGTTCATTTAATATTGCAGTTATGCTATTATCTTGAAAACACTGTTTCCGCCTCCACACCCACAGAGTCCCCCTAGCTTTCTATCTAAACTGAAATGTTTCAGATTCTAGAACTAAATGGCCAATACCTGGGAACATTCTTTATTGTTAGTAGGTAGTTTGTCAAACTGCAAAATTCTGGATTAGTTTATAATTTGTTGTTGTTTAGTCGCTAAGTAAGGTCCGACTCTTTGTGGCCCCATGGACTGCAGCATGCCAGCCCTCCATGGTCTTCACTATCTCCTGGAGTTTGCTCAGATTCATGTCCACTGAGTGAGTCCATCTCATCCTCTGTCACCGTCTTCTTTTGCCTTCAACCTTTCTCAGCATCAAGGTCTTTTCCAATGAGTCAGCTGTTCTCTTCTAGATTATAATACTTGTAAGCAATAACCCCATGCATGAATAAAGAGTTGGGGAAAAAAGTAAAACAACTCTGAAAGATAATCTATAATTTTTTAACTAGGCAGAAACTTTTCAGATGCTTCCTGTGAACTATCTGGTTTAAGCTGTGACCTGTCACAGTACCACATATGCCTTTTTCTCTAATGGTTAAATAGTAACAGGATCAGTGCAGATTCCAGAGGAAAGAAAGTAAAACACCATCTCTTAATAGTGGGAGTGAGAAAGAATTGCAACTACCTTTAATCTACCACACAGAGGCTGCCCTTTGGCCTTGAAGTGTTTATATTCCTTCCGCATGCAAAATGAGCATTAAGTTCAGTTCAGTTCAGTCGCTCAGTCCTGTCTGACTCTGCGACCCCATGAATCGCAGCACGCCAGGCCTTTCCTCTTAAGATCTTCCCACAGTCCCATCTCATTGGCAGGGTTCTGCAAACCTTTTGTAAAGGACCAGGTAGTAAATATTTTTGTTAGCTCTAAGTTTAGTGTGTGTTGAAATTCTGCCATTCTAGTGCAGAAGAAAATGGGATATGGCTGTCTTCTGCTAATCTACAAATCTGAATGCCAGTAAGGTTTGGCCATAAGCAGTAGTTTTGCTGATCCCCGCAGAAAGCCATGAGGCCTGAAGTCCAGAGTCTTACTAATCATCTACATCAAATCCATGTGTGGATGAAACTACTCCAGGGCATCTCCTCTTGGATCTGAAGACTGTGAAGTAGATACAAGTTAATCCCCCACGTAACAACAGTAGTGTAATAAGGACAGGAGAACTATAACAGACACTAACATTCGAAGGGGAGAGAGAAACCAGAGGCACCTAACTTCTTAGTGTGAACTTCTAACTGTTCACAGCAGTTCAGAATTCTAGCCTGGACATGCTCTCAGTTCTTTTATAGCCCACTGCTATTCCATGATAATTGGTTTTCCATGGATCATTTCGTTCTACCCTCAGACATTTGGGTTTTTGCTCTGAGTCATTCTTTTCCATAAAAACTAAAACAAACAAAAAAATGTTTTTACAAGAGTATCTTTGCCAGCGTCTTTCCTAATCGTAGTTAAGTTGGAAGCCAGTGGTAAAGAACCCATCTGCCAATGCAGGAGACTCAAGAAACATGGGTTTGATCCTTATAGCAACCCACTATAGTATTCTTGCCTGGAGAATCTCATGGACAGAGGAGCCTGGTGGGCTATGGTCAGACACGATTGAGCGGCTTAGCATGCGCATCATGCATAAGAGTATCATTGCCTGCCTCTTTCCTCATAGTAAGTTGGAAGCCAAAAATCTTCTTATTTTTTGAACAGTTTTTATCTTTCTCAGTTTGAACTAATGCGATTTCTTTTAAAATGTTATGGGTTTCTTATAAATCAACTCTATTGGGCAAAAAACAGTCCACAAACAAGATTGTCCACTTTCTCCTTTGAGCTCAGTTCAGTTCAGTTCAGTCGCTCTACCGTGTCTGACTCTTTGCGACCCCATGAATCATAGCAGGGGAGGCTACAACAGGAAAATGTTCTTAACGTTCTTAAGAGGCTCTATTTTCTTGTTGAATGGGTCTGTGATACACAACCTCAGACTTTTGACATCTCAGTAGATTGTCTTGTAGCCACGTTCTTGATCTTGATGGCTTGGTGGTAAGGAATCTGTCAGCGAGAAGGAGACACAGGAGACTCGGGAGTTGATCCCTGGGTCTGGAAGATCCCCTGAAGGAGGAAATGGCAACCCACTGCAGTATTCTTGCTTGGGAAATCCCATGAAGGAACTGAATTTCTAGACAACTATTTCAGTAGAAGTTTCATGACAAAAATATGTTCTACAGCTATCATTAATTTTTTTGTTGTTCATATTTGGGCCATTAAAATATATATGTTATTTTCTTTACCCAATAGTTAGGAGATATATATGTAATAAATATTAGTAAATATGATATCTACATTTTCCTAGATATAGTCAATATTTGTAATAGATGTTAGACACATACTCAATGTCATTTTGAGATAATTTTATCACAGCATTAATATTTGTATGTGGAAATGTTTCAAATGCTCTTACTTTTTCAAAAGACCCATGTTTACAGTGTAGTGAAAGGTAACTATATTAATGATTAAATTTGTTCTCTTTTTAGGAGTCCGAATATGTTTCTGCTCATCTTCATGAATGGATAGATCTGATTTTTGGCTATAAGCAGAGGGGGCCGGCTGCAGTGGAGGCACTCAATGTTTTCTATTACTGTAGTTATGAAGGTATAAGCCTATATACTTTTTCTCTTATACTATGTTGATAGAAAATATTATTAGAAATTCCCTGACTGTCCAGTGGTTAGAAATCTGTTCCTCCACTGCAAGGGGTATGAATTTGATCCCTGGTAGGGAAATAAGATCCTGCATGCCACAAGACTCTGTCAAAAAAAGGGAAAATATTATGTAATATGTATTTATATGTGGTATTTTAGACATAACTGTTTAACACAAGAAAGACTACATTTTAATGTTCAGTTCAGTTCAGTCGCTCAGTCCTGTCTGACTCTGCGACCCCATGAATCGCAGCACGCCAGGCCTTTCCTCTTAAGATCTTCCCACAGTCCCATCTCATTGGCAGGGTTCTGCAAACCTTTTGTAAAGGACCAGGTAGTAAATATTTTTGTTAGCTCTAAGTTTAGTGTGTGTTGAAATTCTGCCATTCTAGTGCAGAAGAAAATGGGATATGGCTGTCTTCTGCTAATCTACAAATCTGAATGCCAGTAAGGTTTGGCCATAAGCAGTAGTTTTGCTGATCCCCGCAGAAAGCCATGAGGCCTGAAGTCCAGAGTCTTACTAATCATCTACATCAAATCCATGTGTGGATGAAACTACTCCAGGGCATCTCCTCTTGGATCTGAAGACTGTGAAGTAGATACAAGTTAATCCCCCACGTAACAACAGTAGTGTAATAAGGACAGGAGAACTATAACAGACACTAACATTCGAAGGGGAGAGAGAAACCAGAGGCACCTAACTTCTTAGTGTGAACTTCTAACTGTTCACAGCAGTTCAGAATTCTAGCCTGGACATGCTCTCAGTTCTTTTATAGCCCACTGCTATTCCATGATAATTGGTTTTCCATGGATCATTTCGTTCTACCCTCAGACATTTGGGTTTTTGCTCTGAGTCATTCTTTTCCATAAAAACTAAAACAAACAAAAAAATGTTTTTACAAGAGTATCTTTGCCAGCGTCTTTCCTAATCGTAGTTAAGTTGGAAGCCAGTGGTAAAGAACCCATCTGCCAATGCAGGAGACTCAAGAAACATGGGTTTGATCCTTATAGCAACCCACTATAGTATTCTTGCCTGGAGAATCTCATGGACAGAGGAGCCTGGTGGGCTATGGTCAGACACGATTGAGCGGCTTAGCATGCGCATCATGCATAAGAGTATCATTGCCTGCCTCTTTCCTCATAGTAAGTTGGAAGCCAAAAATCTTCTTATTTTTTGAACAGTTTTTATCTTTCTCAGTTTGAACTAATGCGATTTCTTTTAAAATGTTATGGGTTTCTTATAAATCAACTCTATTGGGCAAAAAACAGTCCACAAACAAGATTGTCCACTTTCTCCTTTGAGCTCAGTTCAGTTCAGTTCAGTCGCTCTACCGTGTCTGACTCTTTGCGACCCCATGAATCATAGCAGGGGAGGCTACAACAGGAAAATGTTCTTAACGTTCTTAAGAGGCTCTATTTTCTTGTTGAATGGGTCTGTGATACACAACCTCAGACTTTTGACATCTCAGTAGATTGTCTTGTAGCCACGTTCTTGATCTTGATGGCTTGGTGGTAAGGAATCTGTCAGCGAGCAGGAGACACAGGAGACTCGGGAGTTGATCCCTGGGTCTGGAAGATCCCCTGAAGGAGGAAATGGCAACCCACTGCAGTATTCTTGCTTGGGAAATCCCATGAAGGAACTGAATTTCTAGACAACTATTTCAGTAGAAGTTTCATGACAAAAATATGTTCTACAGCTATCATTAATTTTTTTGTTGTTCATATTTGGGCCATTAAAATATATATGTTATTTTCTTTACCCAATAGTTAGGAGATATATATGTAATAAATATTAGTAAATATGATATCTACATTTTCCTAGATATAGTCAATATTTGTAATAGATGTTAGACACATACTCAATGTCATTTTGAGATAATTTTATCACAGCATTAATATTTGTATGTGGAAATGTTTCAAATGCTCTTACTTTTTCAAAAGACCCATGTTTACAGTGTAGTGAAAGGTAACTATATTAATGATTAAATTTGTTCTCTTTTTAGGAGTCCGAATATGTTTCTGCTCATCTTCATGAATGGATAGATCTGATTTTTGGCTATAAGCAGAGGGGGCCGGCTGCAGTGGAGGCACTCAATGTTTTCTATTACTGTAGTTATGAAGGTATAAGCCTATATACTTTTTCTCTTATACTATGTTGATAGAAAATATTATTAGAAATTCCCTGACTGTCCAGTGGTTAGAAATCTGTTCCTCCACTGCAAGGGGTATGAATTTGATCCCTGGTAGGGAAATAAGATCCTGCATGCCACAAGACTCTGTCAAAAAAAGGGAAAATATTATGTAATATGTATTTATATGTGGTATTTTAGACATAACTGTTTAACACAAGAAAGACTACATTTTAAAAGTAGCTTTAGGGACTTCCCTGGTGGCGCAGTGGTTGAGAATCCATCTTACAATGCAGGGGACGTGGATTCCATCCCTCGTTGGGGAACTAGGATTCTACATGCTGTGGAACAACTGAACCCGTGTGCTGCAACTAGAGAAAGCCCATGCGCTGCAATGAAGACCCTGCAGAGCCAAAAAATTGAAAATAAGTAATTAATTAAAAGAAAACCAACCAACTACTTGGGGGGGGTTATCAAGATGGCAGAGTAGTAAGTAGGATGTGAAGCTCACTTCCTCCCACCAAAAAAACCCACAAAAATTAAATAGCTTTCGTGACCTTTTGTATTTGAAAGAGTGATTTTTTTGAATAGTAGTTTCATTTATCCCATCTCTAAATTTAAACATCCATTTGATCATGATTTGACTCAAAATATGGAGAATGAAATCTACTTGGCCTCAGTAGAAAGAAAATATAATGAGTTGTCAGCCCCAAATCTACTGTATATTATCTCTTACAATAGATTCATAGTAAACTTCATCTTGGTTTTAACGTAGAAGCTTGAACTTCTCTTTAAACTTGAATGGAAAATATCTCCATAAAATGTTTTAATGAAATAAATTCTGTCTTACATAAGGAATTTGAGATGCTTTAAAGCTAGGAAGAGATGACAGAAATAACCACAATATTTTTCTTGAAGGGACATGTAGAATTTATGAACTATCATGGAATTATTATGTACCAAATGTGTACTAGAACTTCAAAACAGGTTTTCTTTAGGATGAATGAAAATGAATATAAAGGTTGAGATAACAGAGCCTCATATGTCTTTTAAGTATGAGCAACCCCAACTCTTTTGGATAGTAATATCCTTCAGAAGCCTTGGTGAATCTGCTTCATCTGGATGCTATAAATAGTTGGGTTGAGTACTGGTGGAAATAAGAGGTAAATATTTGCCATTGTTGCTGTGTTCATTGTTTAGTTACTGAGTTGTATCTGACTCTTGGTACCCCATGGACTATAGCCTTCCAGGCTCCTCGGTCCATGGGATTCTCCAGGCAAGAATACTGGAGTGGGTTGCCATTTCCTTCTCCAGAGTGCTGCTTTAAAAAAAAAAAAAAAAAAAGGTACATATATGCAAATCAAATTATAAGGATCAAATATTGGTGGTATTAAATATTTTGATCTCTGGCTGTATGTGTCCCATTTGGGCAAGTCTGAATATACAGTTTTAAATTGTTAACACACTTTATAGAAGACTTTTTAGAATTATGAATGAAATATTTTCCAGTGATAATAAGATGACATTATTTGAGCAAACTCTGGAGATAGTGAAGAATAGAGGAGCCTGGCATGCTGCAGTCCACGGGGTTGCAAAATCAGAGGTGACTTAGCGACTAAACAACATTCTGATGTCTAGCTCAGGATCAAGTGTGTTTTCTGAAGTCTTTGAAAGGCTTAAGAAGAAGTTCTTCTGTATAATATTTTTGCTTATTCTGTTTTTGATTGTGCTGGGTCTTTGTTGCTTCACGTAGTCTTTCCCTAGTTGTTAGGAGAGAGGCTACTCCCGTTGTGGTGCATGGGCTTCTCATCGCAGTGGCTTCTCTTGCTGTGGAGCACAGGCTCTGGGTGTATGGCTTCAGTCCTGTGGCACGCGGGCTTAGTTGCTCCGCTTCATGTGGAATCTTCACAGATCAGGAATAGAACTCATGGCACCTGCAGTGGCCAGCGGATTCTTACCCATTACACTACCAGGGAAGTCCAGGAGTTCTTTTCTAATCCTTCCGTAGAGCTAATACTTCTAAAGATCATGAATAGTATGAAGTTTTGTGAATTGAACAGAGCCCACTTGACTTTTGGTAAAGAGACAAGCTTGTTCTACCTTACCTTACTTGGTTCATTTGGTAACAATTTTGTAGGGAAGTGGCATAACATGGTGGGTAGGAGCATAGATTTTGAAATCAGACTTTACCTACTTTGGTCAAACACTAGCCATGTAACAATCCCTATTAAGTATGACTTGGTATAATCAGTTTGCCAGAACATCACTTTTCCCAACTTTTATTAGATAGACAGTATAGCAGCAATTTTGTGTGGTTTTTACACTTGTTTCAGCTTAACTATCATGAAGAAAGCAATCAGGTGTACAATGAGTATAGTGTATATTTTTCCAAGAGAAACTTTTATAGACTTTTATAGAAACTTTTATAGTTAACTTTTGGTAAAAACCTTTTTTGTTGTAAATAGTGGGTGGAATTTATTTTTATGCATATTTAATATCTGAAGTGTTACTGATTTTTTAAAAATTTACTTATTTCCATTCAGAATATTTTGTTGAAAATAAACAGTCTCTGATATTTTAAACAGTTGCGTGGCTTACTGATTTGTTTTCACTGTTTTGGCTTCTTTTTTTGGTTTTAGGAGCTGTGGATCTGGATGCCTTAACAGATGAGAAGGAAAGAAAAGCCTTAGAAGGAATGATTAACAATTTTGGGCAAACACCTTGTCAACTGTTAAAGGTAAAGCGTGAAAGTTACTAATTACATAAGTCTAGTACTCTTGCCTGGAAAATCCCATGGATGGAGCCTGGTAGGCTACAGTCCATGGGGTCGCTGAGGGTCGGATACCCCTGAGCGACTTCCCTTTCACTTTTCACTTTCATGCATTGGAGAAGGAAATGGCAACCCACTCCAGTGTTCTTGCCAGGAGAATTCCAGGGAGGGGGGAGCCTTGTGGGCTACCGCCTATGGGGTCGCACATAGTCGGACACGACTGATGCGACTTAGCAGCAGCAGCAGCAGAAGTTAATTGCTAAGAAATAGTACTACCATTATTTTCAATAATTTTAATGATTTAAAACTTTATTTCAGAATTATCTAGAATTTGGAAAAAAAAGTATACTGTGACTAAAAAAAAGTAAATTTAAATGATTCTTCCTAATTTGAATAACAAAATATTACAGTTGAAATCCACATATTCAGTCAATTTCTCTTGAGTCACAAAGGATTTATATTTACTCAAAAAGCCAATCACCTTTTGGAGAAGGAAATGGCAACCCACTCCAGTAATCTTGCCTGGGAAATCCCATGGACAGAGGAACCTGGCGGGCAAAGAGACACGACTGAGGGAGGGGCTCTGCTTTTGATGGCAGAACCAGCACTGTGGCTGAGGACTCCCGGCTCCCAGGCCTCTCTCACCAGATAAGAGCGTGGAAAACTAGAGTCTAAAATACTCCTGAGGGCTTTCCTGGCGGCCCAGTGGTAAACAATCGCCCTCCCCTGCCCCCACGCGAGTTCCACCCCTGGTCTGGGAATGTCTCTTATACACATCTAGATGTGTATAAGAGACAGNTTTCACTTTCATGCATTGGAGAAGGAAATGGCAACCCACTCCAGTGTTCTTGCCAGGAGAATTCCAGGGAGGGGGGAGCCTTGTGGGCTACCGCCTATGGGGTCGCACATAGTCGGACACGACTGATGCGACTTAGCAGCAGCAGCAGCAGAAGTTAATTGCTAAGAAATAGTACTACCATTATTTTCAATAATTTTAATGATTTAAAACTTTATTTCAGAATTATCTAGAATTTGGAAAAAAAAGTATACTGTGACTAAAAAAAAGTAAATTTAAATGATTCTTCCTAATTTGAATAACAAAATATTACAGTTGAAATCCACATATTCAGTCAATTTCTCTTGAGTCACAAAGGATTTATATTTACTCAAAAAGCCAATCACCTTTTGGAGAAGGAAATGGCAACCCACTCCAGTAATCTTGCCTGGGAAATCCCATGGACAGAGGAACCTGGCGGGCAAAGAGACACGACTGAGGGAGGGGCTCTGCTTTTGATGGCAGAACCAGCACTGTGGCTGAGGACTCCCGGCTCCCAGGCCTCTCTCACCAGATAAGAGCGTGGAAAACTAGAGTCTAAAATACTCCTGAGGGCTTTCCTGGCGGCCCAGTGGTAAACAATCGCCCTCCCCTGCCCCCACGCGAGTTCCACCCCTGGTCTGGGAAGACCGGAAGTGGCAGAGCAGCTGAGCCCATGCGTCACAGCCACTGGGCCGGGGCTCTCGAGCCCGGGACCCGCAGAACTGAGGTCTGTGCCCACCACAGCCCGTGCTCCGCAGCAAGAGGAGCCTCCGCGGTGAGGAGCCCACGCCCCCACACTAGAGAGCAGCCCCTGCTCACCACAGCTAGACANGTTAGATAGTATCACTGACTCAATGGACATGAATTTGAGCACATTCCAGGAAAAGTGCTGCAGTCCATGGGGTTGCATAGAGTCAGACACAACTTAGTGATTGATCAACAGTGATATTTTACAATAGAGACAGAAGAATCCTCTTTAGATAGAATTCTATTCTGCATTTTAACTGTGGCATTGGAATATTAATTTGACTTGTAATTCTCTTATTTAAAAGGGTGATACTGTCTTTTGTTTGTGACATAAAATCTAAGCAATAATAATAATTTATTTGAAAAGCAATGCAGCAATATCTGTAATTCAATTCCAGTAATGTGGACATTCAGATTCACCCATTTTATAAACTTTGACTTTTGAATAATCCATTTAAGTTTACCAGTATATATACATCAGCGTGTACCATATTTGTGATACTCTTCTACATGTTTAAAATCCAAAACTGAATAAGATTTACTTTCTACTTTAAGATACCTATTGTCTAGTTGGAAAAGACCATAACCAACTATATATAAACCAACATAAAAAGAAATACGTACTGAATAAAATGCTAAATAATATAATGTGCAGAGGAAAATAATTAAAGAGAATAATTAGTTACTTCTGACTTAGAAATTCAAGGGCGATATCAGTAAGAAAGACTGTAGAAGTAGGTTTTCTCTAGAAATGAAGAGAGCCGAGCTCTGCGGAGGGAATTGTCTGAGCAGTTCAAGTTGTCAGTAGTGCATAGAATGTAGTCCATTGAAGCTAGAGTCCAGTATGTATGAGGGAATATAGTGACAGGTGCTTTAATGTAATTATGAATTAGTTTTTCTTAATTTTTTTAAGGAACCACACCCTTCTAGATTATCAGCAGAGGAAGCAGTGCAGAAGCAAGCCAAAACAGACACTTCAACCTTTAACCTATTTCAACACCTCCCTGAACTCAAGTCATTTTTTATAGAGGTAATCTCCAACTTGATAATATCAATGGATTTTCTCTCTAAATTCTGTTCACTTCCACATTCCTTTTATACCTTAATGGAGAGTATAGGTGTTAATACTTAATCCAAAATAGTAAATAATTCTTCACTTTTATGTTCTTAGAATTTTTAAAACAACCTTGTTGAATGGTTTTGTTTGCTGCTGATCTTTTTCTCCTGGCTTTCTGTCTTCTAATTTCATGTTTTCCTGAAGGAAACATATGAAGGAAGAATAATTTGATTTAAATGGCTTCTTGTGTCAGTTGAGATGATACATAGAGGAAATCTAAAATAACTTTTAGTTATAGTGTCTGTTCATATATAAAACATGGCACATGAGTCAGCTTGTTCACTGCTATTCAGAAGGAATAGTCAGTGAAGCAAGATAAGTAATTAATGCAGTTCTTGAAAGAGTGTTCAAATTCACATGTTTAAATACTATAGTTGATCCTTGAACAACACATGGTTGAACAGTGTGGGTATATTTATACATGGGTTTTTTTCAATAGTAAATACTAGAGGTACTACATAATCTCTGGTTGGTTGAATTTGTGGAGCAGAACTGCAGATAAGGAGGAACTGCAGGTACAGAGGGCTGACTATAAATTATATAATGCATGGAGAGTTGGCATCACTAACCCTTGAGTTGCTGAAAGGTCAGCTGTTCGCTGAATAGTTCAGAATGTGAATGTGAAATGTGTTCATACCTATAAATGTGGTTAGAACAGATAATATTAACTTTTTTGAAAGAAGAAAAATGATAAAAAGGTATCAAGAATAGATTCTGTCTCTTATACACATCTACTCCAGTGTTCTTGCCAGGAGAATTCCAGGGAGGGGGGAGCCTTGTGGGCTACCGCCTATGGGGTCGCACATAGTCGGACACGACTGATGCGACTTAGCAGCAGCAGCAGCAGAAGTTAATTGCTAAGAAATAGTACTACCATTATTTTCAATAATTTTAATGATTTAAAACTTTATTTCAGAATTATCTAGAATTTGGAAAAAAAAGTATACTGTGACTAAAAAAAAGTAAATTTAAATGATTCTTCCTAATTTGAATAACAAAATATTACAGTTGAAATCCACATATTCAGTCAATTTCTCTTGAGTCACAAAGGATTTATATTTACTCAAAAAGCCAATCACCTTTTGGAGAAGGAAATGGCAACCCACTCCAGTAATCTTGCCTGGGAAATCCCATGGACAGAGGAACCTGGCGGGCAAAGAGACACGACTGAGGGAGGGGCTCTGCTTTTGATGGCAGAACCAGCACTGTGGCTGAGGACTCCCGGCTCCCAGGCCTCTCTCACCAGATAAGAGCGTGGAAAACTAGAGTCTAAAATACTCCTGAGGGCTTTCCTGGCGGCCCAGTGGTAAACAATCGCCCTCCCCTGCCCCCACGCGAGTTCCACCCCTGGTCTGGGAAGACCGGAAGTGGCAGAGCAGCTGAGCCCATGCGTCACAGCCACTGGGCCGGGGCTCTCGAGCCCGGGACCCGCAGAACTGAGGTCTGTGCCCACCACAGCCCGTGCTCCGCAGCAAGAGGAGCCTCCGCGGTGAGGAGCCCACGCCCCCACACTAGAGAGCAGCCCCTGCTCACCACAGCTAGACAAAAGCCCACGCAGCAGGAAGACGCTGCACAACCATAAATAAAATCATTAAACAAACAAAAAAGCCAGTCACCTTTATTTAGTTATCTCCTGAGAGGAAAAGGTGAGGTTGAAGGTCCCTGTCAGGTGAGCTATTATCTCCTCCTTTGTTTAAATGGAGAAGGAGGACTTCCCTGGTGATCCAGTGGTTAAGAATCTACACTGCCAGTGCAGGGGCCACCGGTTCAATCCCCGTTTGTCCACACAGGGAAAAGAGAGAGAGAGAAGGAAAAAAATTATCACAGAAGTTAGTCTAATACTAGTTTGCAAAGACATTTTTATCTTTGTTAGTGTGAATTTAGAAATGAAGAACACATGATAGCATTGATGAAGTTGATGCTGTCCTACGCTAGCACTGTGCTAAGTGATTACCTAACCCTCACAGTAAATATTCAAAAATTACTCTTATTTTTTTAGATGATAAAGCTCTATTTCATAGAAATTAATACCTAGCCTTAGAAAAGTTAAGTACTTTTTCCACCTTTACACAGCTAGAATGTGACTGGGGCAGAATTTGGATGCCTGATCGTTTAACTCTGAAGCCTTTCTGCCATCTTGTGTTTCCTCTGAATTAATAGCTGTAAGCCCCCTTGTTGAACTTGTAGATCATTTTTCCTGTTCTTGTGGGTTGCTGTTTACATCCTAATTATGACATTTTCTGACTTAGTTGTTTATTTACCCATCTGCCTTACTATATTATAGCTATGTTAAAGGTAATAACCTTCTTTTAATCATTTTTGTATCTTTATTGCATATAATTTGTATGCAGTAAATATTTGTTGAATTGACATGGCTCCATAGCTATAATTGCAAAGGTATATCTAAATTCTGGCTTATAGATGTACTTCATTAATTCATTGATCAGACTGAGCTTTATAATTGTTACTGTTTATTAGCAACAGTTTGTTTGAAGTCTCCAATATTGATCTTTACAGAATATCCATATTTGAAATCAGTGCTTTAAACCTTATCTGCTGACAGTCAGAGGTAAAAGTAACAGAATAACGGAACACTTAATTGGACTTTAAAATAGATTCTATAGTAATTTTGCAGTCGCTTAACTTTTTTTTTTTTAACAAGGGTAGTGTGAATTAGCTTTTATGGTAAAAAATGTCATTAAATATCAGCTTTTGATTTCAAATAAAGTGAATACTCACATGGTTAATTGAGAGCTAACTTTGAATTAGAGCTGTCAAATCTATTTCCCATGATTTAATATTTTGGAGAATACTCTTGAGAGTCCCCTGGATTGCAAAGAGATCAGACCAGTCAGTCCTATAGGAAATCAGCCCTGACTATTCAGGAAGGACTGATGATGAAGCTGAAGCTCCAGTACTTAGGTCACCTGATGCAAAGAACTGACTCATTGGAAAAGACCCTGATGTTGGGAAAGATTGAAGACAAAAGGAGATGGAAACGGCAGGGGATGATATGGTTAGATAGTATCACTGACTCAATGGACATGAATTTGAGCACATTCCAGGAAAAGTGCTGCAGTCCATGGGGTTGCATAGAGTCAGACACAACTTAGTGATTGATCAACAGTGATATTTTACAATAGAGACAGAAGAATCCTCTTTAGATAGAATTCTATTCTGCATTTTAACTGTGGCATTGGAATATTAATTTGACTTGTAATTCTCTTATTTAAAAGGGTGATACTGTCTTTTGTTTGTGACATAAAATCTAAGCAATAATAATAATTTATTTGAAAAGCAATGCAGCAATATCTGTAATTCAATTCCAGTAATGTGGACATTCAGATTCACCCATTTTATAAACTTTGACTTTTGAATAATCCATTTAAGTTTACCAGTATATATACATCAGCGTGTACCATATTTGTGATACTCTTCTACATGTTTAAAATCCAAAACTGAATAAGATTTACTTTCTACTTTAAGATACCTATTGTCTAGTTGGAAAAGACCATAACCAACTATATATAAACCAACATAAAAAGAAATACGTACTGAATAAAATGCTAAATAATATAATGTGCAGAGGAAAATAATTAAAGAGAATAATTAGTTACTTCTGACTTAGAAATTCAAGGGCGATATCAGTAAGAAAGACTGTAGAAGTAGGTTTTCTCTAGAAATGAAGAGAGCCGAGCTCTGCGGAGGGAATTGTCTGAGCAGTTCAAGTTGTCAGTAGTGCATAGAATGTAGTCCATTGAAGCTAGAGTCCAGTATGTATGAGGGAATATAGTGACAGGTGCTTTAATGTAATTATGAATTAGTTTTTCTTAATTTTTTTAAGGAACCACACCCTTCTAGATTATCAGCAGAGGAAGCAGTGCAGAAGCAAGCCAAAACAGACACTTCAACCTTTAACCTATTTCAACACCTCCCTGAACTCAAGTCATTTTTTATAGAGGTAATCTCCAACTTGATAATATCAATGGATTTTCTCTCTAAATTCTGTTCACTTCCACATTCCTTTTATACCTTAATGGAGAGTATAGGTGTTAATACTTAATCCAAAATAGTAAATAATTCTTCACTTTTATGTTCTTAGAATTTTTAAAACAACCTTGTTGAATGGTTTTGTTTGCTGCTGATCTTTTTCTCCTGGCTTTCTGTCTTCTAATTTCATGTTTTCCTGAAGGAAACATACGAAGGAAGAATAATTTGATTTAAATGGCTTCTTGTGTCAGTTGAGATGATACATAGAGGAAATCTAAAATAACTTTTAGTTATAGTGTCTGTTCATATATAAAACATGGCACATGAGTCAGCTTGTTCACTGCTATTCAGAAGGAATAGTCAGTGAAGCAAGATAAGTAATTAATGCAGTTCTTGAAAGAGTATGTTCAAATTCACATGTTTAAATACTATAGTTGATCCTTGAACAACACATGGTTGAACAGTGTGGGTATATTTATACATGGGTTTTTTTCAATAGTAAATACTAGAGGTACTACATAATCTCTGGTTGGTTGAATTTGTGGAGCAGAACTGCAGATAAGGAGGAACTGCAGGTACAGAGGGCTGACTATAAATTATATAATGCATGGAGAGTTGGCATCACTAACCCTTGAGTTGCTGAAAGGTCAGCTGTTCGCTGAATAGTTCAGAATGTGAATGTGAAATGTGTTCATACCTATAAATGTGGTTAGAACAGATAATATTAACTTTTTTGAAAGAAGAAAAATGATAAAAAGGTATCAAGAATAGATTGAAGATGTACATAGAACGTGTAGTAACTCTTATGCAACATAATAGAGGTTGGTAAATGTTTTCTTAAAGGGCCAGATAGTAAATATTTTGGGCTTTGTACCTACATATAATTTGAAGGTGCTTAATTTCTTCTCGTAGTGAAATGGGACATGTTTTTGTGTCCCAGGGAAGCTCATTAGCAACTCAGCACCCAACATATTTATCAGGGGCTGGTCACTGAAGTACCCTCTGCCTAGCACATTCCGAATTCTAGACTCTTGAAAGAAAAGCAGGTATTTAGACGATTGTCTACACAAACAGTCTAGACATAGTGAGCCATGTGCATCATTAAACACAAGTTTTATATCCGTGTAAGGAAATCTTTGCCTGCCAAGTTCCTGATGCCAGCCAATGGCCAACCTTGCAAACAGCCTTCCTAAGGAGAGCAGTCTCAATTCTGCTATGTTATCTTTTTACTGTATAGAGTAACCCATAAATTCCTGTTTGACCCCAAAACTGATGGACATGTAAGACTATATTATGTAATTCTGATAAGTATTTTCATTGCGTCTGATCACTTACGGCATTTTCTGGGTTCTGTCTGCAGTGCAGTGGCATTTGCCCCTCTCTGTACCCAAGTTACAGGGTAGCTTTCCTAGGGCCAGTATCTGGATTAGGATAAAGAATGCAACTGATATCCTTGGGTACCAGTAATTGTTAATCCCTTTTCATCATCGTAAAAGAAGGTGTTTCCCACTCACTCATATGAAAAGAGATGGCCTCTCTTAGGTCTCTTCATAGGTATTAAAATGGTGAAGAAAATTGATGTAGCAGTGAAAGCAAGAACTTATTAAATAGATTCCTTCAGATACCATTTCCATTTATGCTTGTGTAAATGTCAGTCATCTTCTCTTGATTAATTCACAGTATGAAGAGAAACGATATATTCTAACTTTGTGTGGTTATAATTAATTATTTAGTTCATATAAAAGTCTTAGAAAAGCACCTGGCATTTAGTTTATACCTAGTAATATTAGGTTATAATTTACCTCATAAATGTTAATTATAATTTATGAACTATTGTCACATCCAGAAACTTACTTCAAATACTTGTTCTCTTTAACACTGTAATAAAATAATGGTAATATAATAATAGTAATGATGTAATAAAATGATATTTTCCAAGGAGTGTCTTATTTTCTGGTTCTTTTTTTGTGGCTTTCAGGAAGGGCCTCAGGTAATGGAACAGATCTATTTTTTGAAAGTTAAACCCAAAAGGAAAAGTCTATAATATGTAACTAGATTTTCCATTTCACTTATTTGAGTAATGTTTTCTTATAAAGTCTATATTTTCTACTTTATATTCATGTCAGTATGCATGGGAAAACAGAAATATTTTAAATCATTGGTTATTTTAGGTGGTTGACACTCCTTGAAATCTACATCCTTGTTTAACAGCAGGGTAGTAGAATACAAGAAAGTGATGGGTTTCAGAACTTTCAAGTATGCATTTCAAACACAATATAAAATTCCTTTCTTGTATTTTAAATTAACTGGTAATATGTTTTGGATAGAGTAAAATGCTATATTACAGGGTTTATCTTTATTTAAAGAAATAGATGTTTTCAATAATTTGTATCTAATAAAGATAAGAGGAACCAGCCACTAAAACCTCTGTCCTTTATTTTATAGGGAATTAGTGACGGTATTCCACTAGTAAAGGCAATTGTTCCCAAAAATCAGTCTCGTTCTTTTATGTCACAAGGAAGTCCTGAGTTACTGGTAAGTTGGTGTATACCTTTTTCACACTGCCATGTCTATATCCATTATAACTTACTGAAAAAATTGAGAAAATAATTTTAAGTCTTTTAAAAAACTAATAGATAAGGGAATTCCCTAGCCATCCAGTGTTAGTGCTTCCACTGCATGGGGGCAGTGGTTGCCTGGTTGGAGAACCAAGATCCCACATGCTGCTGAACATGACCAAAAAGAGGAAAAAAAGATAAAGTTTTTATAGAATTAATTTGACCAAGTATAAAAATGTATCTTTTATGTACATAGCTTTTAAGTAGTTCTGTAATTCTAAAGTTTGTTTGGAATAATAAATATGTGAAAAGACCAGAAAATTTTATATAAGAAAAGTATGCTATAACATCTTATTAGATATTAAAATTTATCATAAAGCAGAGAAAATGAGATATAATACAGAATTGATAAAGGTCTGACCACCTGCAGGACATATTAATGAGTATGTGAATTTTGTCATTTACTCCTCGTAACAATCCTGTGAGATAGGCACGGTTATTATTATTTCCCTTTTACAGATGAGGGTTAAATCTCAGAAGTCACTTGCTGAGATTCTCAAAGCTAGCAAGTAAGGGATCTGGGACCCTAGTAAGTTGACCAAACATAGGTCTGTCTTATTTTATCACTTAGAGATGATAAGAATTTGAGCATAGCACAATGAACAGTAGAGATTTCAGAGTTAGACCTATTTTTCTAATTATGCATATTGTGTGTTTGCTTAGATACAACATCTTCAAAGAGTAACAAAAATAATAAGTACTTTTTTTTAAGTGGCAGAATTCTTAAGTTATCTGAAATTTTTTTTTTTTTTGGAAGTCTGTCACTTTCATCAAGGGGGAGTAAAACTTTCCATTTTTTAATGTAAATATTTACTATTACTGTCCCTCCTAAAAGGATACCTCTTTAACAATTCTTCATATATTCTACTTATGATTTATGTTCTAAATGATAAGTATCTTATTTTTGTGGTAAGATCCTTAATTTCTTCTGACTGCCAACTAATAGATGCTAGTATTTGAGAAATTTTGAGGAAAATAATTTTACTAAAGGAGGATACATTGGGACAGCTTTTTTTGTAATATGATAACAATGAGCTTTTTAACCATTTGAATTATTTTAAGACTTTTTAAAATGAGTCTCACATTTTAAATACATAATCCTGCACTGTTCCCTAAATGACAAAAGCTAAAACATTATGTGGGCATTTGGTTGTTTTGAGTTGCTTTCTTTAATCTTTTCATTGAAGGTTTGTCCTCATGTGTTTCTTTTCCAGATAACAGTAAGCATGAATTACATTATTGGAACCCATGGCTGGCTGCCGTATGACAGAAACATTTCTAATTACTTTACATTCATCAGGGATCAAACTGTGACAAATCCTAAGTAAGTAAATGGACATATAAAACAAAACAGGTACCTTTAGTATCTTATTGCCAGGAAAGGCAAATAGATTAAAATTTCCAACTCCCAAGTTTCTTGTTCCTGACATCCCTTTATCTTGTCTTTATCCTTTGAGGCTATTTACAGAATTGAGTCTTACTAAATTGGTTGTGAAAGTCAACATTTAAATCTTTTTCACACCTTCACCAATCCCACTTTCTTTATACTTAATCCTTGAGACTATATTGTTATATATATTTTTGTTTAATTAATAATATCAGTAAGATTGATGTATTTTTTGAATGTATCATTTATTAATATTTCAAATTGAACATTTGAACAGACTTATTTTTTATTTCTTTTGGGAGAGATTAAAAAAATCATTGATATCAGTCTAAATGATCTTTTACAGAAGAGTCTAATATTTAATTGTATTTACAGAACTCAGCGTAGTATGAATGGCCCTTTTGCTCCAGGGCTGGAGATCACTTCTAAGCTATTTATAGTATCACATGATGCGAAGTTGCTTTTTAGTGCTGGACACTGGGATAATAGCATTCAAGTGATGTCACTTACAAAAGGCAAACTTATTTCACACAATATCAGACACATGGGTAAGCATAAACTCCCCCCACCCAAATTTTTGTTTTTAATTTCTAACCATAATAGTAGTACATGCCTCTTATATTATAAAAGGTATGAATTTTACCTTTGAAACTGAGTGAACTTTTTGATAAAGTGTTATGAATATTCTTTTTTTAAGAGTGTCTAATGTATTTTGGGTATACTAAGCATCATATAAATTAAATACAGCTTCACAGTGTTGGAAAGATGCTAAGGTAAGTCTTTGGAAAAATTGGTTGATAGAATCAGAATTTTATGACAGAATGATAAAAGAAAAAATTCTCATAATTGAATTAGAAGTCACCTGTTCTGCTACTTTGTTAGTGGTAAAGCATGAATGAGGTTAAATTGTTGAATATAGTTTAATCTGGTGCTTCCTAATAATCTCAATCTTTTCAATGTAAGGATAAATCATTGAGTAGATTTTTTTTCCCCAATAAAGCTGTTAAGAAAGGGAAATAGAGTCTGCTACTAATTCTGGACCAGTGACTTCCAAGATGTCGCTTAGCTCAGGTTTTTTCAGTTTAGGAAAAAAATATTTTATATTGTGAACTTATGGTGTAATATGTACTATTTTGGTTAGGGACACATATTCAGTAGGATTGTAGTTCTAGTAGTAGTAGAAGGTAAATGGAGATGAGAGAGTGAGTGACAGAGAAGAGTATCAAAATAAGTGGGGATTCATTTAAAGCTACTTAAACTCATGCCGAGATTCTGACAGGCATATCTTGCCTTATATCTAGTCGTCACCCTCAAAGAAGGGTGGACTCAAAAGAAGGCTCTCCTACAGGATTTGAGTGACATCCTTTCCTCTGTCACTCTTTCCCAGTGCTTTTCCAATGGCATTCCTACATTTCTTCCTGCTAGAACAACTGATTTAGTGATAGTTTGAACATAACCTAAAATTGCCCCTGTATTTCTGTTTCAGTCAAACTATGCCATTTCATTTTTTTTTTTTACATTCTTTTTTCTTACAGATATTGTGACTTGTTTAGCTACAGATTATTGTGGAATACATTTGATTTCTGGTTCCAGAGATACTACATGTATGATATGGCAGATTACTCAACAGGTAGTCACACATTTAAATACTCTGGGTTTAGATCAGAAATTCTCCCTGGGGATATTACTGAGATGTCTTAACAGACAGTGAATTTTTCTCTGATGTTGAATGATTATTTGAGCTCCTTTGCCCTCTTTTACCCCTCATTCTGTTCTGTCTTAATCACCGCTTTTTTCCTAGGTTTATTGTCCTGATTCATGACCCTATCTATGTATTACTTTCCAAAGATAGCTCCTTGTTAACTTCTTCTAGAAAAATGGTTATTTTTCTTGTCTTTGTTTACATAACATTCCTATTTTCCTTTCAAGTGCAAAACCTAGAAATTAGAAATTTAGAATTTTCATCATTGGTAATGTTGATGCAAGGAAGTGTCTTTCCTTTATGGCTTCTGGATTTTCTACCTTGCTTAGAAAAATAAATAGGCTTTCTCTCACTCCACATTTATGAAAATATCTAAAATATTTCTTGTAATACTTTTATTTTTCTACATTTCAATCTTTAATCCATTTCTAAATTTTATAATATAGAATATTTAATATTAGGTGTATTATATAGATACATTATATGTTATATAACCATATAGAATATAAAAATACATGCTTTTATTTATTTATAAGCAGAAGGTCATTTATGCCAACACAAATGATTACCCACTGAATTGGCTCTTTTTCTAGATTTCCCTTTCTTCTATATCTATTCTGTATCAACATCAAAATGACTTTATTTTAGTAGTTTAAATATTTGGTAAGGCAAATCCCCTCTCACTGTGTTTCCTTTATTAAAGATTCTCAGCTATTCTTTTATGAGTTTTTATTCTTCCATATGAACTTTCAAAATATTTTAACTGCCCTCAAAACATTTCATTTTAGTCTTAATGAAATTATCTTTAATTTCTATATTAATTTAGTGTGGATTACCATTTTATAATTATTCATATTGTAAATGAGGAAATGTCTTTCTTTGTTTCAGGTCTTTATTCAATGTCCTTTGGTAAAATTTTTTAATAATTTTTTCCCCATTTTGGTCCTGCACTTTGTTATGTTTACTTTTAACTATCATTTTTTTAGTGACTGCTTCAGTAGAATTTTAAAAATCATTTTTATTTCTAACTGACTATTGCTAAAGAAGTCATTGATTTCTGTACAGTTATCTTGTACCTAATCAGTTTACTGTTTCAGGTCTTTATTCAATGTCCTTTGGTAAAATTTTTTAATAATTTTTTCCCCATTTTGGTCCTGCACTTTGTTATGTTTACTTTTAACTATCATTTTTTTTATGACTGCTTCAGTAGAATTTTAAAAATCATTTTTATTTCTAACTGACTATTGCTAAAGAAGTCATTGATTTCTGTACAGTTATCTTGTACCTAATCAGTTTACCAAATCCTTTTATCTAACTCATAATTATTAGTATTTCTTGAATTTTCTGAAAACAGGGTAAATACACATTCATGTGATCTGAAAATAATAGTGATTTTCTTTACTTTTTCCAATATACTAATTACTTCATTTTCTTACCCTATTACATTGTTAGTGAATACAATAAAGCACCAAAATTCTAGTGAGCATCCTGTCTTAATGTCTGATTTTGATGAACTTGCCTTCACTGTTGTACTATTTAGTATACTGTTTGCTCTTAGGTTTCACTAGTTGTGGGTTTTTTTTTAATACTTCAGTAGTTTCTTTCTTTCTTTCTTTCTTCCCCCCTTTGGTAACTGTTTAGTTTTAACAAAATTTCAATTTACAGAAAAGATACAGAGGTAGTACATTTTTGCCATTTGCCTTAACATTCTCTCTCTATCTTTTCCCTTATCTTATTTTTTTTCCTGAACATTTTAAAAGCTGGAGACTTTATATTCCTTTACACCTAAACAAAGACTCTTACATATACAGTGCAGTTATCAAAACTGAAACACTGAACATTTTTACAATACCTTTATCTGATCCACAGTCCATGTTCTAATTTTGTTAGTAGTCCTAATCATGTTCTTTTCAGCTGTTTTTCCCAGTTTCTCTTCCTTTTTTAATGTGTAAGTTTTTCTTTGACTTTTTTTTTTTAAGTAATGTATTATGTTGGGAAATGTCCTAGTTTTGCACCATCCTTGAATTTCTATAATAAACCCATATACTTCATACTGTCTTGTTATATTTTACAGCAAGATTTTCTTTGCTAGTACTTTTTTTTTCTGCTTATATGTGAAAGAAATCTGTTTTTATTCTATCTTTGCATGTTTAGCATTGGGATATGCAACTTCTATAAAATGAATTTGGGAAGAGTCCATCTTCTTTAAATAATATAGGAATTATTTGACTTTTAAAAATTAGATGGAGTACAGTAAGCACTAAGACTGATACTCTTAGAGGAAGACAGATATGACTCAAGTAATAGAGTGTCAGGGAGAATTCATCTACATTGTGTAACGGAGGTAGAAAGTCTGGACATTTACCCATGGTAATCATAAATCAAACACCATGGCAAGTACTCAAACATTTTGTATCATAGAAAGTACTGTACCAAACAAAGCATGCTACAAACAGATAAAAAAAATAACTTACATACAGAGAGATTGCCTGCAATAAGTTGTGCTATTAGAAGAATGCTGCTGCTAAGTCGCTTCAGTTGTGTCCGACTCTGTGTGACCCCATAGATGGCAGCCCACCAGGCTCCCCCGTCCCTGGGATTCTCCAGGCAAGAACACTGGAGTGGGGAATAATAATATTAACTGAATAAAATAGGACCTCAAAGATGAAATTATAAACTAGCATAATTAAGTGAAAGGGAGATTGCAGAAGAATCAAACTGAGATTAAAATCAATACCATTACAATTATAAATAAACCCAAAGCAGAAAAAGCAAAGAACAAATTTAATGTGACTGAAATATCAAATTATTAGCATGGAAGAAAGATTTAAGGTAATCAAAGTAAATAGAAACAACAAAGCAATTAGAAAAAGAATGACAGTTATAGAAATCAAAGACAAGTCAGCATAAAGATAATTGATGTCCCTGGAATAGGACTCCAATAAATAAAAAAGAGAAAGTATTCAGAGATGTAATAGAAAATGTTTCTTTGAAGTAAAGGAAGAATAATTCTGTAAAGGGCGAACAATACATTTGTTAAAATTAATCCAAAGCAATCAACTTTGAAACTCTTCATATTATTAATATGTTTTTGAAGTTGAAAAGATTGAGAACCATTTGAGAATCCAAAGAGAAACCCAAGAACAAGTACTTCTGAGAATAGACTTAGTGATAAGAACTAGTTGCAATGTTGGTTTGTGACTAGACAGTTAAAATACAGTGTAAGTTTTTTTTGTTTTTTTTTTTTAAAGAAAATAGTGTACAAGAAAGTGACCTTTGCTTTTCTGTTTGTATATTAGGGAGGTGTTCCTGTAGGCCTAGCATCTAAACCCTTTCAGATTCTTTATGGACATACTGATGAGGTGTTGAGTGTCGCCATCAGCACTGAGCTAGACATGGCGGTGTCAGGATCGAGGGTAAGATTGTACCTTTAAAAATACTGATTTTTTTTTTAATACAAATTCAGAGACAATATATAGGAGAATTGGTAAAAGCATAGAAATTTTATGCTAAGTTTGTGCAGGATTTTGCAGAAGTTGAAAAATTCAGCAAGAAAAAATTTAAAGAGACTGGATTCTGTTTGTGGATTTTACTGGTCTTACTAGTTAAAAGAAGTTCATTTTATTAAATAAAATGCCATTTGAAATTTCAAAATTGGAATTTTTCCTAAGGTACATGTATTATTCCTTGATGGAATAATCATTTTCTCAGGTCCTTTCCCATATTTCTTTCTCTTGCTCCATTTTTTTCCTTTTTCTGTTCTTATTTTCTAATATTTTCTGTGTGTAGGATGGCACTGTGATTATACATACCATTCAGAAGGGTCAGTACATGCGGACTTTACGACCGCCTTGTGAGAGTTCTCTGCTCCTGACCATTCCCAATTTGGCTATATCTTGGGAAGGACATGTTGTCATCTACTCCAGCATTGAAGAAAGTGCCACTCTCAAGGTATATAACAGTTTCATGCAGTATGGCTAGACCATTAATGAGATTGTCTTCTCCTTTCCACGTTGTATACATTGTGTACATGTGGGGCATTTTGAAGAAGGAAAGAACTGTTGCTGCTGCTGCTGCTGCTGCTGCTGCGTCACTTCAATCGTGTCTGACTCTGCGACCCCATAGACAGCAGCCCACCAAGCTCCACTGTCCCTGGGATTCTCCAGGCGAGAACACTGGAGTGGGTTGTCATTTCCTTCTCCAATGCATGAAAGTGGAAGTGAAGTCGCTCAGTTGTGTCCAACTCTTTGCGACCCCGTGGACTGCAGCCTACCAGGCTCCTCTGTCCATGGGATTTTCCAGGCAAGAGTACTGGAATGGGTTGCCATTGCCTTCTCTGAAGGAAAGAGCACAGTATTTTGAAAAGGGCATTTTCCTTCCATCATGCAGTTTGTTCATTCCCTATCACAATATTAGCCTCATGTTTTTTTTGTTTGAGAGCTGTTTATAGTCTTTGGAGAAGGAGATGGCAACCCATTTCAGTATTCTTGCTTGGGAAATCCCATGGACAGAGGAGACTGTCGGGCTACAGTCTGGGGGGGGTCCCAAAGAGTTGGACATGACTGAACAGCTAACACTAACTGGCACTATAGGCCCATATGATTTCAAAAATAATTTCTAATTGTGTGACACTTCATAAGCTTAGATGGAAATTATTCTTTTTGCACAAGGCAGGGTATAAATAAACCATGAATTTTATATGTTCATTTCAGTGATAAAGCTTTTTAAGAATTACAAGAACTTTAAAAAATTATTTTGGAGGGGTGAGAGTTCTTGTTTAATATTTATTTACTTAGCAGTCTGATTGAAATAACTAACAATATTGTCTACATATTTTCTCTTTAAGTATAACATATGTTTTATCTAAAATTTTAAACCCAGTCACCATTCTGTTATTAGTCATAGTTTTAATTAACAATTCTGAAACTCAGTTTTAATTTGAGATCATTAAATTTTCTTTAACTAATCTTTGCAGGATAAGAATGCATTGCATTTGTTTTCTGTAAATGGCAAGTATCTAGGGTCTCAAGTCCTGAAGGAACAAGTATCAGATATATGTATAATTGGAGAGCACATTGTCACAGGCAGCTTACAAGGATTCCTGTCAATAAGAGATCTCCACAGGTAAATAATAAGAATTATTAAAGTATCACTTAGGAAAAGACAGTAGTATTTTCAGAGTAAAATCTGTAATGTAAGATTTCTAATCTTTTTATTGTTTATTATGAACATTTTTTTTGGTAGCTATAAAAAAGTTGGGGAAGCTAAATTATTTCTGGATTAGTAAATAAAATTTATATGTTATATACATTTATGTATATGTTGTATACATTTTACCACAATTACAACAATTTTTATAAATAGCCCCCCCCAAAAAAGCAATTTTCAAAGTGTCAAGCCTACATTATGGATTTGGGAATATGTCCAACTATAGCTTCAATTTTTAGAAACTAAAGTTGGGATGGGTTTTTTTTTTTTAATTGAAGGAAAATTGCTTTACAATGTTGTGTTGGTTTCTGCTGTGCAACAATGTGAATCAGTCATAATTATACATATGATCCCCTTGCCCTTGAGCCTTCCTCCCCTCCCTTCAGCTCCCCCCTCTAGGTTATCACAGAGTGCCATGCTGGACTCCCTGTGTTAGCAAGTTCCCACTAGCTATCTGTTTTACACATGACCGTACATATATATATATCTTCACTCCTTTCTCAATTCATCCCACCCACTCCTTCCCCTGCTGTGTCCACAAGTTCGTTTTCTACGTCTTCATCTCCATTCTTTCCCTGAAAATAGTTTCATCAGTACTATTTTTCTAGATTTCATATATATATACACACACGTTAATATATGATGTTTGTTTCTCTCTCTCTCACTTCATTCTATATAACAGACTCTAGGTTCATCCACCTCACTATTGCTGACTCAAATTTATTCTTTTTTATGACTGAGTCATGTTCCATCATGTATATGTACCATATCTTCTATATCCATTAATCTGCCAGTGTACATTTATTTATGTTGCTTCCATGTCCTGGCTATTGTAAATAGTGTTGCAGTGAACACTGGCGTACCCATGTCTTTTAGAATTGTGATTTGGTCAGAGTATATGCTGATGAGTAGGATTGCTGGGTCATATGGTAAATTTATTTCTAGTTTTTTAAGGAGTCTCCATACTGTTCTCCATAATGGCCGTATCATTTTTCATTCCCTCCAGCAGTGCAGGAGGTTTCCCTTTTCTCCACATCCTCTCCAGCATTTATTGTTTGTAGATTTTTTGATGGTGGCCATTCTGACTGTATGAGGTAATACCTGATTATAGTTTTGATTTGCATTTCTCTAATGATGAGCAGTGTTGAGCATCTTTTCATGTGTTTATTGACCATCACTGTCTTCTTTGTAGAGATTGTCTGTTTAGATATTCTGCTCATTTTTTGATTGAGTTGTTTGTAAAGTTGGGTTTAAAATATTTTTTTCAGTTGTAATCAAATAAAGTCTTTTTCAGGCTAAGTCTAGCATATCTGTTCATGTTATGTATGTGTGTGCTTAAAATTGGTGAAAGGCTTTTGTTATTTAACCCAGTGAAGGAAAAAAAATCTTTGTAAAGTAAGTAAGTTTTTAAGTTTGGTGTTCTTTGTGTTTAACAACTTATATTCACAAAGCACTGTTTTCCCTTGCATGCCCAAATACATTGTTTTCTTTTCTTCTCTTTTAAAAAACTTACTGTGACTTATTTATATGCCTCTTAGTATCTTGGCCCCTCCCTAAACCCTTTCTTCCTAATAGTTTCCTGATCCAGAGTGTTCTCCTACTGCCTTCATATCAAAACCACTTTTGATTTTTATATTTTCCTTCTCATTTTCGTCACTCTTTCCCATGTGGTAGAGCATTAAGTCTACATTTCAATATCTTTCCAACAATTTGTATTACAACCCTGATTTTAGGATATTGTTAGGAGAATCCCAAAGTAGAAAAAATTAATGGAATCTTTTAGCAAGTTAGTCTAGAGCATAGTGTGTACATCTAAAATTCTTCATTCTCTACTCAGAAAAGCTGTGAGCATTTATCATAGTGGCATGTTATATTTTTATACCACATTACATTTTAAAATATATATTACATCCTTTATGACAAAGCAAATATACCAATTTTATTGACCTTATCCCCCACCAGGACATACTTTTTGGGCTTTTACCCTTTTGTTTATCCAACTTTCATTTGTTAATAATTTCGTGAGAGCACATAAAATGGTTAGAGGGCAAACAGATGTTGGAAATAGAGAAAAAGTGTATTAAGTATTTTGAGTAATGCTATAAATGCCGGCTCTTGTGTCACTCAGGTTTTCTGAACTTAAGTTCCCACATTTATAAAATTAGAATGTGTAATTAAATGACCATTAAGTTCTCTTCCAGTTATAAAGTTGTCTGAATCCATTGTATATTTGTGTAATTATGTGCTTTCTATTTCTCTTCTAGTTTGAATCTCAGCATCAACCCATTAGCCATGCGATCACCTATCCACTGTGTTTATGTAACCAAAGAATATAGCCATATTCTTGTAGGATTAGAAGATGGCAAATTGATTGTAGTGGGTGTTGGCAAGCCAGCTGAGGTAAAACCTAGCATCACGGATTTAGTTTCCCGTACTTTTGGGGATTCCCTTGGTTCTTCTTTATTCCAGCTAAATCAGACTTCTCCATTATGGATAAACAAACTGAAAAACAAATTTGATTTTTCAAAGTACAATAAATGAAAGCAAACAAAGCTAGTATTCAAGAGTGATAGTTATATTATTATATTATTGAAATCACATATTTAGCAGTTTTCATTTATAACTAGATGAGTAAGAAAGTTCTTTTATTCTGTCTTTCCAAATCTAGATTTAAAACCACACATTTGCATTTTTAATACATATAAAAGCATTTATAAAAAATGAAATTGGACTAAATAACAAAGCAGTTTACTTTATTAGTCTTTGTAAATTTGGCCATGCTGTTCGCTTATAGGATCTTGGTTCCCTGTACAGGGATCCCACTTGAGCCCTGGCAGTGAAAGCACTGAGTCCTAGGCACTGGACTACCAGGGAATTCCCCAGACTATTTTAATTTCAACAGATATTTAGCATAATTATGTATCGGTTGTACTTTTGTAAAAGCAGCTTTCTGTTTTTTACTTGGACCTACAAATATCCCCATATAACGTGCTAATTCTCAGTGAGTTTCCTATAGTTCCTATAAATTTATTTATCAATGAATGGCTTATTAATTACTGAATATTCAGATGTCATAAATCTAAGACTATTCCTAAGAAAACTTAGTGGCTGTACTCCAAGTAATCTAGTGATTCTTTTAGAAAATTTATTTTATTACATAGACTCATATTTAAACATTGTAAATTTTTATTGATATCATTGGTCTTTTCTGAGAAATCTAAAATATGACATATGTGGGAAGACATTATTGAATAACATACTGTCATTGGTTATAATAAATCCATTATAGATCATATGAACCTCTTTGCCAGATACTTTCTTCCAGGATATTAATAAGAGGTCTTACTAAAGTGACTACAACAACATTGAATTTCAGGGCTAATGGTTCCCCAAATAATGTCAGCATGTCTATATTTCAATATTCCACTTAGGTTTAAAATATTATACGCATTTTTACATTTAGTAATAGGGTTTCTTGATTAATATACTTCCCAAGTAGATTTCCCTCTTGTCCTTTACTAATGTGATGATTACTTGAGAACTCTGCTCAGATACTACTCTTTGAGAATGTTTGTTTTCACTTTCTGTGGTTTACTTAAATGCCTTTAAATTTGCCTGTCCTCCAGCTCAGGTAATTTGTTAGCTTACAATTTTACTGAAGTTTTAAAAAATGAAATGCCCTTGTGCACACACATTTAAAAAAAATTAATTGGAAAAAAAATACCTAAATAGGTTCATTTCATAGGCCTAATAAGTCAGTGTTCTGTAATATTTACCAAATAAGTTTTTGGTCCTCATTGAAAGATTTATGTAGTCTACAATAATAGAATTTGAGTTGTGTGTAGGTTTTGGTTAAAAGTATTTTATATCTATTTTTACATCTTTGTGAAATTCATCTCTCAGCTGAATTATGGATCTACTTTAGTAAATAATATAATTGAATGCTTAGAATTCTGCATAATTAAAATATAATTTTATGTGAAATTTTATGTAATTTTATGTAGAAATTAAATAGATCAATAGTTCTGAAGAGTTCTATTTCAACATCTATTTTTATCTAAAAGTAAAAAATGTTGATTAATATGTATTTTTAAATCATGTATCAATGTTATATGTTATGCTGTCGTACAGAATCCATATTTGTAAATTAGATGTTAAAGTGGAACTAGATGAATAGGAATAATGGTTTTGGAAATATGTCTGGATGAAAATGCAGAACAAACATGCCAAAATGTCTTTGCTTGAGGCCTGTCTTTTATCATTAATGAATGGACCCTAGAAAAGTAACCATAGTAACCATTAAAAAAGAGTAGCAGATAAAGCACCGTTAAAAAGTAGATTATTCTTGGGAAAGTAATTCCAACAAATCATATGGTTAGATAGAGAAATGTTATACTTTCAGAGGGGCATTAACCCATTGATTCAGTTAATTTTGATTAATAATTGTTATGTGCCAAGAAGTGTGCTAAGTGATAAAAAAAATTTAATGGTGGAAAAATGTGATTCTCACTTTCAAAGAGCTTATGCTGTTCTTATTTTCTAAATTACTTTTTTATCATTCTATTGATAAAGAATTTTTAAATTTCTTAGATCAAACTGTTTAAAAATTACTTTCTTTTCATCAAAATGTTATTTTACTTTCTTCTTATGATTGTGATTGTCATTAATAGTACTGTAATTAGGAGAAAAATCCTCAAAGCTATGTGTCTTATTAGCGAGATTAAGTATAATTTGAAATTATTTTAATGAAGTGAAATGTAGTTTTGTAAATACATAATGTAAGGGAGTCTTGTAATTTTTGTATAACTGGCACATTTAATTAAAAAATTTATACATTAGCATTTGATCTTTCTCAACTAAAAGACAATCAGTGTAGAAAAGCCTTTCTTTAATTATTATTAATTAAGAATCATTAAAATGTTAATGATTCTGCTAACCAAATCTATTTCTTTTGCACTCTACAAAATCTTTATCTTATATATTAATTTCATTTATTTTTTTCATACTTAATAACATTTTTTCTTAATTTCTCTGAATTACTTTAAACAGGTGCGCTCAGGTCAGCTTTCTCGAAAATTGTGGGGATCTAGCAAACGGCTCAGCCAGATCTCATCTGGAGAAACTGAATATAATACTCAAGATTCCAAGTGATTGTTATTTCTACCTTCTGTCATGGATCACTGAAATTTGACTTATCACTTTGTCACTTTAACCACATCTCTCAACTATCTCAAATGCTTCAGATCTGTTATCCCTGAAAATCATTCAGGGTTTACCAAAATTTGGTATGGCATATGTGTAAATTTAGTCATAGGTATTACTGTTATCCACTTAAAAATTTTCTGGTTAACATCATTGAATCTCTCTCATTAACTAATTCTTAGTCTACACTAAGATGAATTTGAGAAAAGACATTTGATTAGATTTAGTGGTTTATTCCTAAGGATAATTAGATCTTTAAAAAAATAATAAACTTCTAAAAATGAAGAAGTTAGATTCAACTCGCTTATTACAAACAGCAAAAGTTGTATTTCTAATAAAAGAGTAGATACAGATAATGGGACAGTTGAGAGATATGGCTTTTAATACTTTCTTTAGTTAATCATTCTATTTACTGACCACCATATTTAAAAATACGATTTATTTATGGAACTTCTGATCAGAGGTAATATTTGAAAAGCATCTGTTGCATACTTGTATTTTTGAAACTGGTACATTGACTTATCCCACTACTACTTAGCATATTACTAATGAGAATTTATTGCAACATATTATAATCCTTAAATAATAAAGGTTGAGTAGGAATAAAAGAAACTAGAGATACATTTTACAGATATATTTCACTAATAGTATAGTTAAGGAAAAATGCTAATTATGATTTTGACATTTGGGTCCTGTATAGCATTTGCAGCTCAATTTATATATGCAGAGTACAAAATTTCTTGGCTTTTTCTTTACTAAACACTATGCTTTCCCTCAAAAATTTTTGGAGTTATAAATGATACCCAAATAATTATGTTTTTACTTATTTCATATGATTGATGAACTGAAAAGATATGCATAACTTAAGCTAGTCATTCAGGTATAGTAATTTTAAAAATATACATTTCTGTTTCATGTTATGTATAATTTAGGATTATAATTTTATTATACATATCTAGATGTTACACTGTGCTTTGCTATTCAAGATTTTAAAGTACTGATAGATTTATTTTAGAATTCAAAGAGATTGTTAAACCTTCTACTTTTGTAAGGTCATGTTTTGAGTAAGGTCAGAAAGCTTTTACAACTATTTGAGTGTCCTTAATCTGAGATTCCACAGGTTTTGAGAGAATTTAGGAATCCCTTAAAATTGTGGGGAAATTCTGTTTGTTAGCTGCTTTTTTTTTTTTTTTCCTAGGAATGGGTGGTTGAGTGGCTTTCTAAACGGGGTCTGTGAAAAAAGAGAGAGAAAAAAAAAGACTTTTTACAATGATACCTTTTAAAATAAAAATGTTCTTTTTTTATTCCACAAACTATAGAATTCCTTTTATCCAGTTGTCTTCTCAGTTGAATCTGAAAAATTTTTCCTTTGCAGTCCTCTCCTGTTGCCTGTTGCCTGCAGTTGTCTAATACCCTTTTCTTTATAATCCTATGAGAGAGTAAAAAAAAAATATGAGAAGTGAAGGATTCTATAATAGGAGAAGTATTTGATAGATTTGATCGGCTTGTATAAGAGCTAGCAAAAAGTTGTGACAAATATTCTTTCCAGTCATTTAAAATCCTCTCTTTTATCAGTAAAAAACTTATATTTAGGTGAATCACACTGACATAAACTGATGCAGCATAAAGTAGAACATCCGTAAATGTGAAGGTTTCCTTCTTTGAGAACTTCAGTAATGTGTGGGAAAAATGCCTCAAAATAAGTCAGTAGAGATAATAATGATATATTAAGATTAATTTCTTCTATTAGTTTTTTCATTCTTATAAAATATTCCTTGTTATAAAATATTTCATTCTTATAAAATATTCATCAATATTTTCATTTTTCATCTTATAAAATGTAGGTTATCCTCCAAAACCTATTTTGTAGGTTTGAAGTCAAGAGAATCGAAATGATTGATTTTTGGTATTTTAAATGTTGAAGTTTTTTAAAAAATGTTTCTAAATCAAAACTTTGGAAATGTTTCTTTTGCCTGTTTAATCTAGGGATTTTGGTATAAGGATGCCTTCTTTATTTTTAAGGTTATTTAATACTGGTTTTGGAAGTTATTGACTTTGGAAGTTACAGAAAAGTTTAACTTAGATTATTAGGGGGAAATTCCTAAATTTTTGGTACTTTACTTATGCTACTGTTTAGATGGAGTAACTAAAGAAGCAGGGTTCATTTTATAGCACAAACATGAAGAAGTTTTGTTCATAGTAGATCTTCTATCTAGAACAATAGTAGACGTTCAAAGCAGTAGAATTTATCCTTAACATTTTGCAAAAAGTGAAAACCAAAATCTCAAAATTTTGAGAAAAGTTTTTGAGAATGCTAGCAACAGTCTTGAAGAATGGAACTTAACGTTTTTTAAATAAGCAAATGTAGTAGCTTTGGCTGAATAGGGGTTCCCTGGTGGCTCAGCTGGTAAAGAATCTGCCTGCAATGAGGGAGACCTGGGTTTGATTCCTGGGTTGGGAAGATNTTTGAGAATGCTAGCAACAGTCTTGAAGAATGGAACTTAACGTTTTTTAAATAAGCAAATGTAGTAGCTTTGGCTGAATAGGGGTTCCCTGGTGGCTCAGCTGGTAAAGAATCTGCCTGCAATGAGGGAGACCTGGGTTTGATTCCTGGGTTGGGAAGATCCCCTCGAGAAGGGAAAGGATACTTATTCCAGTATTCTGGCCTGGAGAATTCCATGGACCGTACAGTCCATGGGGTCGCAGAGTCTGACATGACTGAGCGACTTTCACTTTTGGCTGAGTAATTCCTCTTTTAAACAGTTTAGACCACTGAATTAAAGCTTGCTAGGTAAAATCACTGAAAAGATACACTTTGAGGGATTCTGGTGTATTTAGATGTTATACATACAAATTAGTTCTGTATTGTATAATGGGAGAGATGAATAGGATCATTAATGCAGTAACAGGTGGACGTTTTAGACGGTGAATATAATATCTCAGCTTAGCTGTTAGATGAAATGTGTTATCTTTGAAGAACTTTTCTTCTGCTTTTGTTTCTTGACGCAAATGAAATCTCCACATCCTGATGATGCGGAGTGATTTATATTAAGAAAATGATTTTATTTTTAGAAAGTGAGATCAAGTATTAAAACATATAATACAGGTACTACTCATTTAGAGAAAAAAGAAGCTTTGTAAGATTTTTTCAACTCTTCCCAAACAGTATTCTGTCATTACTTAGATAAAGTTGGAAGAGAGAAGGGGAAAATAGAGCAGGGCATAAATGAGCCTGACCAGTTGTTTTAAAGTCTTATAAGCCTGTAAAGCTCATGTCATTTATGAATCAATTTCTATTAATTTCCTTTAGTCACAGTGCTTTTTCAGGTCACATCCTTTTGTAGACGAGAAATTGTCAAGTATTCATTTGTCATTAACAAAGAACAACAGTGAGGCTTCCTTTTTTTCTCTATGTTAGGTATATAACAATTATCTTTTAAGGACTAGTATTGAAAATCACTTTTATCCTTCTGAAGGGCACTATTAAACATGCCCTCATAATTAATTAGAACTTAGATTTGAAAGTTGAATCTTAATCAAAGCTTAAATAGAAGTAGATAGAGGAAATTAACTTGAATACCCTATTTTTATTTAATGATGACACCATGACATGGCCTTTGCCTTTAAGTATATTTTATATTGTTATTATTAAGAATCACTAATGGAAATCTAATTGAATTTAAAGAACTAACGCTCCTTTTATATATTTATTTTTATAAAGTGAATAGCATTGTCTTTATCACCTTTCCAATGAAAAGATGCAAGTACATGGACTATTTTAAATATAAAATTACATAAATATTAAATAATATCATGTAACATGTAATATCATGTGTGGGTATATATATATGAAGGTTGGTCTCTTCAATTACATCATTAAATATGTCATCCATAAATAAATTCTTAAACCTGTCTTTAGGATATAGTTTTTGACTGATTTAAGAAATGAAATACATTCTTTTTTTTTTTTTTTTTCCTAAATCTCATCTGTTGTTATCAGGCAGACTCATAGCTTGTCCTAACTCCTATTTCTCTGATCAACTAAAACTGTCCTTTCCCAGTAAGTGACTAGTCTTAAACACTTTTGTCACTAAGCAAATACTGTTCTCAATATTCTTTTAGCTTTATTTATCATGCATACATTTGATTTGCTTTTAAATTTGATCATCCAGAACTTTGTTCTAGAGAGTTTTCCCATATGAGAGTCCTTGTTGTCATCATTTCAGTATTATTGAAATGATCAGTCATCATTTCAGTATTATTAAAATGTGGGCCACAGCTTTATTTAATTTGAATCTAGCATTTTTCAAGGCCATTGTTTCTTAACTGAGATTACAGGTAGACTTCTCTGTGAAGTTTTATAAATATACAGAAGTTTAAGCACTACTCTGGATATTTTGAACCTCTTTACTTGATATTCTTGGTATAAAAAAACTATGTCTCAGGGTTATTAAATCAAAATACTTTCTGCTATAGAAATTATATCCATTCATTTTTTATAAATCAGATCCGGTATTCACAGGCTTATTTGAAAGTAGGTGTGACCATTATCCTTGAAGACATTTGTTTCTAAAATTTGCTTGGAATGGCTTTGTTATCTGTTTTGCATGCCACAGTAACAACTAAATTTCCTTTTCAGTTTGCATTATTCTTATCATAAACTCTCTTCAGACCTTTCATATTTGAAAATTGTAACTAATGTCTGTCTCCAGAAAAGTGTTTGCTTGTATTAGTTCCTAGTGACTATCAGTGAATATTTTGCATATCTGAATTAGGTAATATTTTTAAGTGTTAATAAAATCATGAGTAACAAAATGCTAGATTTAAAACATTGACTTAGATCTCTTAAAGCTTTGAAGCTACTAATCAATAGTTTTCCTAATTAAAAGCATTGACTTAAATTCCCTAAGCGCTTCTGAGGACTTCTGTAGGAGGTGTAGCCTCTGTATGGAAGTACTCTTTAATTTTTCATATGAAAAGTCCTAGTATTTAGAAAAAATAGAGCATTAACATTTAAGATATTTAAGCCTGTATTGAGAACAATTAATTTTCTGCATTAAAAACATAGGGCCATCTTAGATTATAGAAATTATGATTTTCATCAGTATAAGAAAGTGTGTAAAAGTGGCTATCTTACCAGGTACTTTTCTGATATATTGTAAGAATTCATCAGATACATCTTCTTAGATTATCTCACTGACATTTGTCATATGTGGTTGATTTTTAAAGACACTGTAGGATTTAGACCTATAAAGCTAATGGCTTTAGTGAAAAAAAGGACAGATAAAGTTGTATTTACTTTTGTCTTAATGCCTTTAATCTTATGAACTGAAAATTCAAAGGAAAAGAACAAGTAGAAAGTCAGTTGGTCAACATTTGTTTTCCTTGATTTAATGTTTCCTTGGAAACTTATTTTGCAAATATTACCATAATAATGATAATACCACAATATTGTCATTGAAAAGGTTACCCATTCTATTTTTTTTTAAATTCCCATTCATTTTTCAAAGTTGACTGCTAGTGGACTGTCAGTATTTGTGTGTGTGTGTTTTCACTTAAAATGGCTGTCTCATTATTTAAAATTTATAACTATTTTTGAGTGTACAAACTGATTAGCTATTTATAATACTATTACAGTACAGCATTGTAATTTGAGAAAGAAAACAAGTTAGGATTTAGGAGGGATTGAAAAATAAAATTATGTTTTATTGATTAAAATATAAACTTTTAAAAAGTCTTATTCCAATGGACTTTTTAAAATTTATTTTTATAATAATATATTGTACTTAATGTGTATAAAATTAGAGGCTTTCTGGTAGCCAGTATTCCAAATAAATAGTTAATATTCAAATGCTACTTTTGTTGTTCCTTATCTTGGAAACATTTTCCCACAATATCTAGGCAATGTGTTTTAATATTTACTGGACTCAATCTACAGATTCAACAAATATTCCTCTTGCATTTTGGAGGAAAAAAAGCTTATCTATGATAACATATTTTTCTCTTTAGAATACTAAAATTATATTAATCAATAAACAATTTAGAGAGTAGTTCTGGTAAGGTGATGTCACTTGTCAGACTTAATTGAAAAAATTTCAGCCCCTTAGTTTCTTATATAGGTATTAAAGGGAATAATTTTATTCCTTTGGGATTTCAACTTTTTCATGGATAATTTTAAAAATATTTAATTGCAGTAGTTTCTACGTTTCTTCCAAAATTATCGCATATTTCAGTATATCTTACTGTTAAAGATCTTTTATACTTTTTATTTTTTTTCCTATTGTACTTTTTACTGGTCTCTCCAGTTCTTAAATACCATCACCAAAAAGTTTTTGTTGCTACTGTTTTACAGTTAGCTTTACAGAAAACCATATGGCTGGTCTGTTCTCTTCAGAAATTCCTAATGAGTATTGCTTTCCTTCCCCCAACTGTTTGCTTTTATATAGATTTGGAGCAAAAATATTAGCAAAAAATAATCATCTAACCAGTCATTTTCTGTCAGGTTCATTGCTATAGAAGTGAATTACATTAAGATTGAAAAATATTGAACACATGTGATTTGCCTCACGTCAATCTTTCTGGGACCCAGATTAAATAGTATGTCAGTGTTATAGAGATGACAGTGATTTGAATATGTGTGTGTGTGTGTGTGTGTGTGTGTGTGTGTGTGNTCAGGTTCATTGCTATAGAAGTGAATTACATTAAGATTGAAAAATATTGAACACATGTGATTTGCCTCACGTCAATCTTTCTGGGACCCAGATTAAATAGTATGTCAGTGTTATAGAGATGACAGTGATTTGAATATGTGTGTGTGTGTGTGTGTGTGTGTGTGTGTGTGTGTATATATGCACATAGTCAATTCAGAGGAGGATAGCTAAAAATTCAGAATTACTTGTTTAAAAAAGTACTTGCAAATTGTGCTGCTACTTAAATATTTAAGGAATTCAAAAAGTTATGTATTTATCATAAAGTGTTCCTTCTCATTTGTTCTACTGGAATTGACCATTAAAAAGAGAATATTAAGCCTTATTTATATCTGATTATTGACTGCAAACTGTGACTCAATGTATGCCAAAAAAAAAGGTTTTAAAGTTGAGATAGTTTTAGACTTAATAAAGATGTGTAAATAATTTTGATTAGTATTCTCATTATAATGAAATTACTGTTAATTTGGTGCAATACATTCTTCCCTTTCTCATCCTTTTAAAATTAAATATATAAGATGTATGTTTTGGTTTGTTACATTGAATGTTTTAAAATTTTTCAGTGTGTGTATATGAGCTAATGTTTGTTTCTGTATAGCATGATTGAAGATAATAATTGAAAAATTTGCACATTTTTTAGTCATTTGGAAATTTGTATTCTAACAGTTTCTAAGAATATGCATTTATTTTGTAAATAATAAATTAGCTTTGTATATGAAAATGGGTTTGAATCAAATAAAAAAGTGATGTTACTTTCTTCAGCTCATTTGTAATTCTCAATTTATATAGTCTGATTAGAACTTAACATTAGCTAAGCTATTTGAACTTAGCAAATTATAGACCTAAATGTAAAACCGTAACTATCAACTTACAGATGAACCTAAAAGAATGCATTTCGCACTCTTCTGTCACAGCTGAAGAATTTGAGTTTTGGAAAGTTGAATCTTTTATAATGGGCTGCAAACAAACCTTTCTGACCTTTGCCCTGGAGGGAAACATACTGATGAGTAAGCAAACCTGCCTTCTATTCCAGAAGGAGACTCTCTGCCTTCCAAGGTTGTTTGCTGTACAGATGTCCTTGAAAAGACATGTCCAGAACAAAATGGCAGTGTATACCTTGCTCTTAACAGACTCAGTTTCCCAACACTATCTAATATCCGCTGAGTCTTGTCAGACCACCATGTCTTAAGGACCATAGGGTAGAGGGAAGCTGCCTGAGCAAGGATCCCAGATCTCCAAAGTCTCCACCACTGTTGCACCAGTGCCCCTTCCTCAGCTAACACATTGGTTTACAAGTCATCTTGTATGAGTAGATAAGAGGAGAAAAAAGACCAAGCTGCATTTACAGAGGGGATGGCTCAATATGTGAGTAAAGACAAAAATGGATAGCAGGTGAGTTGAAGCCTTACTTACGGATGGTCTTAAAAAACAGTGGCAAGGGAAAACCATCTTGGTGGACAGATCTTTAGTGGTACACCATGTCATTTACTTTGGGTGAAAAGAGAAGGGGTCTAAGGTTAGAATATAGATACCAATCATGGGTCATGATGAAAGGCCTGGCCAGCTGATGAGACATAAATGGGAAAAGATTTTTAAGATTGGGGACATGAAGGTGTCAGATACAAGTGTGTAGATAGACATATAGGATTAGGAAAGAAGCATGAAAATCTTTGAGTCAAATATTAGCACTCATCGGGAACATCCACCATGAAAGAGGCATTAACCAATCAAGTGGACCAAACAAGAAATTCAGGTCACGTCAGGTGGCCCCTGCATTGGCCACTCTAGGGCCAGTACAATGGGGAGGTACATGAACAAAGTGGCCACAATGGCAGAAATGGAGACTATCCGTGGCTTAATAGGATGAACCCTCCACTTCTCAAGGCGGGTCTAGCTATTGCCACCAATGAATGTCCAGATTACTAACAATGAAGATAAATGCTTAGTGCCCAAGCATTCCTCATTCCTCAATGGGCCACATGCTGGCAAGTTATGTATTTTGGGGCCCTTCCATTCTGGAAGGGCCAGAAGCTCATTCTTATAGGAATAGACATGTATTTTATGTACATGGTTTGCCTTTTATGTCTGCAGGGCCTTAGCCAGCACTATTATCTTAAGGACCTTGGAGTATCTTAAGGACAGTGGCATATTGATCCATTGGCAGTGGATTCCACATAACATGACCTTAGATCATAGGACCCACTTTACAGGAAATAAGTGCTGGAGGGAGCCCATGACAATGGGATCACTGCTGCTGCTGCTAAGTCACTTCAGTCGTGTCCGACTCTGTGTGACCCCACAGACGGCAGCCCACCAGGCTCCCCCATCCCTGGGATTCCCCAGGCAAGAATACTGGAGTGGGTTGCCATTTCCTTCTCCAATGCATGAAAGAGAAAAGTGAAAGTGAAGTCGCTCAGTCTGTCCGACTGTTAGCGACCCCATGGGCTGCAGCCCACCAGGCTACTCCGTCCATTGGAGTTTCCAGGCAAGAGTACTGGGGTGGGGTGCCATTGCCTTCCCCGATGGGATCACTAGTCCTATCATATCCATTACCCACAAGCTGCATGCTGATAAGCATCAGAACAGCTAGCTGATGTGAGAGGTAATTGACCTGGATAATTAGGGAGAGGGACAGCTGCCACTGCATAAAGGAGTATGTAATAGTGTAGAACCCAGGTGATCTCCTTGGGCACCACTTTGTACTTCTTTGCCCAAATGTGTCTGTAGATAGTGAAACCATAGTCTGAGAAGTACATGATCACCAGGGACTTAGGCAGTTCAGAATAATTAATTCATTCTAGGCTAACCAAGCAAGCCTCAAGACTTGGTGAGTAGAGATTCTAGCATGGATAGAGGAGAAAGAAGATTGTAAGTATCAATTGTGGCCCTCAGAAAAACTGCAGAGGCTAACTTCCAAGTTTTTTCTCAAGAAGAGAGTAAGGTGGGTACATAGAAAAAAGGTCCAGCAAAGCCCAATTATCATTGTAATTCTCACCCCAAACTCCCCACTAGATTGGTTTAGGAGTTATGGGGGCTGCATCATAATTCCACTTCCTCTCTGCCCAATCCAGGTTTCATCCTTCACATGTATTCAGTTCAGTTCAGTCACTCAGTCATGTCCAACTCTTTGTGACTTCATGAATTGCAGGCCTCCCTGTCCATCACCAACTCCCAGAGTTCAATCGAGCTCGTGTCCATCGAGTCGGTGATGCCATCCAGCCATCTCATCCTCTGTCGTCCCCTTCTCCTCCTGCCCCCAATCCCTCCCAGCATCAGAGTCTTTTCCAGTGAGTCAACTCTTCATGTGAGGTGGCCAAAGTACTGGAGTTTCAGCTTTAGCATCATTCCTTATTCCTTTAGTATTAATCCCCACTAAATATCTGACATTTTAAAATCCATCTCAGACTGCTGTTACAATACACAAGTACCTCATGCCACTCAACCTGTAGGCACTTTATCACTATGCCAGACTCCTAAATAATTTTTGAGATTTCTCTTTGACTTTTTTGGCATGTATTTTTTTTTTAAGGCATCTAGGGAATTTCTACTTTATGCTCACCAGGTCTCAATAGTATGTCATCAGAGTAATGGACAGGCAAGATATTCTGTGGAATACCATTACAAACAAGTTAGAGGTATATGTGCTCACATCACAGAGGAGAAATGACAATGTCCAGGAGTATTACACTGAAGGTGTAATACTGTCTCTTCCAGGTAAAGGCAAACTGTATCTGATTACCCTTATTCATTAGAATTGAGAAAAAAATTCTGCACCCACCAAATAGGCAAATTTGATGATGGTAATTGCCATGTGGATCAGAGTCCCAGCAGGAAACAGATGGCATGCTGGAATTAGTAAGAGTTTAAGAATGGAAACTTTTATGAAGATGTGGGAAGGGTTTAAGGAAACCACAGGGTTTCAGTGCCCCAAGACTAGCAACAGTGGTGAGCTGTCATTAACTCTAAGCCTGAAGTGAGTTCCAGCTGCTAGAAAGGTATCTGTGTGGGGCCTTATGATAGAAGCTGCACTCAACAGTGAGTCCACAGCATGAAAATCAGGAGAATGAATATCCAGACTTTCCTTTCATCCTAAGCTACTATTTCCTGTTGGCCAATCTAGCCAAAAGTCAGAGGGTTAGGAAACACACTGAATGTCCTTTTATATGGATAGTACTTTTATATGGATAGTACTATCTATAAAACAGCAAGACAGGCCCCTGCTCTGGGCCCCATGCTCTAGAGAAACCCACACATCACAAATCCTTAAAAAGGGTCAAGTTTTTATGCCCACATGGGCAAATCAGTATTTGGCATTCAGTCAGGATTTAGTGGTTAATCAGGATTTTGTGGTCAACTGAACTGTTAATATCCACCCTCATAGTAACACTGCTCAGGCTCCAGGGAAATACTTCATATCTCATGTTCTATATCTTTTAAATAAAATGGGTAGAGGTAGAGCACCGCTCCCACCAACGCCAGCAGGAAGGTAACAGCGAAGATCGCGAAGTCCAACATGGTGCCTCCGCCCGGGAACCACGTCTCAGTTCCGCGCTCTAAGTGCTGTAAGGGTTTGTAGGTTATGCTTTAAAGTTGGAGGAGACTGTAACAGTGGAAAGAGCATTTGAGCAAGTCGATAAAAATAGATAAATTAGCAATCTTTGTTCTCAGAATAAACACAATAGATTTTTGCCTAATTAAAAAACATTAGGGTTCCATTAATGGACTGGAACCCCTTGACAATTATTGTGGCAAACATGGTGGTTGCAACTGTCAGCTTAGGAACACTTTTCCATATTAAATTCCTTTTAAAATACTATATATGTAGGTCTAAATATGATGTAAAGATCTTTACACTACCGTACAGCTTTAGTTGTTGCTTTAAGAGATGGTGAGGGCTGCCCTGGTGGCTCAGAGGTTAAAGCGTCTGCCTGCAATGCGGGAGACCTGGGCTAGAAGGAAATGGCAACCCACTCCAATATTCTTGCCTGGAGAATCCCATGGATGGAGGAGCCTGGTGGGCTACAGTCTATGGGGTTGCAAAGAGTCGGACACGACTGAGCGACTTCACTTTCACTTTAAGAGATGGTGAGAATCATAAGTGATACAATTGTTACCATAAATTTAAACTGTTTTACAATATTTGCTGTAATAACAATGGTACCATATGTAACAACTCCGTTACAGTTGAACACCATAGATAAAAGTTCATTTCTGAAACTAAATATTAACTATAAATTTTTATCGATAATTCCAGTTGCTACTGCCTGGAATTTTGCTAACAGAAATTTCTTCAATTTGAAAGTATTAAAGAAAACTATCCCATATATTAATTATATGACTCAATAAACCTGAAAAGATTGTTTTAAAATAATCTATCAGAAGAATCTTTTCAAGGACCACAATGACTGGGAACAGGATAATTTGGCATTTCTGCCAACAGAAGACAAATGATGTCAAAATCTTGATGATAAAAACATAGAGATCATGCTGAAATAAAGGGAAGACATATTTTATTAAATACATAATAATTGTGAATTATGTGTCCATTTATTTGATTCAAAAATCACTAGACTGTGGTAGAACATCCAGACGTGGTAGAACGTCCAAACAACGATTAACTTGAGCTATTTTTATTTTGATATATGTATTTTAAACCCACTTGGAAAACACTTGATTAGGACGATAATTCCTAACGTTTTCTAGAAGGCAGGGTCCCTCTTTCTTAAGCAAGTCGGTCCGGGAGTCGTGCGCGTGTTCGTAGTCAGAATCCGCCGGAATCCCGCCTCGGGTCTGCCTGTTTCCCGCCGCCCGACCGCAGGGCTGACCACGGCACGCCCCCAGCGGCCCAGGCCACGCCCCCAGCGGCCCAGGCCACGCCCGGGCGACCAATTCGCTCGCAAGTCCCGCGGGCGCCCCGGCCCACCCCTCTGTCCCCGTGGTGCGGCAGGCTGAGACGCTGCAGAGGAGCGCGGAACTGAGACGTGGTTCCCGGGCGGAGGCACCATGTTGGACTTCGCGATCTTCGCTGTTACCTTCCTGCTGGCGTTGGTGGGAGCGGTGCTCTACCTCTACCCGGTAACCGCCGTCCCGGCCCTCATGGGCTCTGGCCGCCGCCCGCATCCACGTCGCGCAGCCCGCAGCGGGCCGCAGGGAACGGGCCCCGGGGGAGGGCTCCAGCTCCCGCTGCCGCTCTGCCCCGCTCCCGGAGCACGTGACGCCTCGCGGGCGCGCACGGCCGGCGCTGAAGACAGAGCGGGGCAGGAGGCTCGCCCACCCGCGGACGCCGAGAGACGCACGGACGGAGGCTCTGCGGGGCGGGCGCGGCCGCAGGGCCCTGAGGGCTGGTTCGCGGCTCCGGCCTCCCTGTCCTCGCCGCGCCGCTGTGGAGGGCGGGGCCGAAGTGCTTCGGTGGCTTTCGAGCCGTAACCTTGCCCACCCCACTTCCATTTTCTAGTGTGTCTGAGAGGAAACGCCAGGCTGCTCGTCGCCTTTATCCATTCCCAAGGATTTTCCCCCAGTGTTTCTTTTGTCGCCTGCTTTTCCGTCTGCCTTTCGACTTTCATTCCTGAAATCTAAAGTCCTTAAGGTCCGGACCGGGTCTAGTTCCTCTTGGGCCTCACATACTAAAGGGGTCGTGGAAGGAGCACACAGCCAAGTGCTGTATCTCTAAATCTCCTGACCTTTCTCTGCTTACCTTCTTCAGCCTCAAAAGATGCTTCTGAAAACAAAGAAGCTAATGGATGAGGAATCATCTGCAAAGCAAGGTGGTGGTTTTGTAGAAAAAGTTGTAAAGCAACAGAATAATGGCAAGCACATCACTGATATTGACAGAACACCTTAAATATTCTTGCTGGTAAATGAATTTGATTGGAATGTTAGAACTACCCAATCTGGAACTTTCAGTGTGTCTTTATTTTCTGAGAAATAGCCTTCTAGGTCAGGAGAGTGAGGGAGTAGGGAAACGAGATTTCCAGACAACTCACTTGAAATTCACGAAAATAAAATAAGACTAGGCAGCAGGCTGTGTTTTCCCTCAGCTGTTTTCCTTCAACTATGTGGCATCAGGGCAGTTGACAGAATGTTGGATTTAATTAGGGTTCGTGTTTTGCTAGGTACTTTTGAGAAAAGGAAACGGCAAGAGAGAGGTTAAAAGGGATAATGGAAGTAAGGGGGTTAACAGTCTTTTTGGGGTAAAAATAGTTTTTGGAGTCAAGATATTAAAAATAGAAGGAGAAATAGGAGGTGCTTGGAGATCTGGAAGCTTGATGTTGAAACTCTAGGAATGGTAAACTTACTGGTAATGTCAAGGCCTAGTGCAACCATAGGAATGAACGGCTGAGATCAGGTGGGGTTTTGAGTTGGGGACAGATGGGTCAGAAAAAAAGACAAATTTCTGTAGGAATAAAAAGTCTAGGGGATGAAGGAAGACCTGGGGATGGTAGTCTTGGGCTTAGTGTGGTATCTAATATATGTAAGGGAAAATATAGTAACATTCTGGATGGTCTCAAGGAAGATGATAGTGATGAGGCTGTGATTATCAGATTGAAGTTTTGCTGGGGTTTACGAGGGGCGTGCCAGGTGTGGGGATTGATCTCATTATTTTGGCTATTTCAGAGTTGTGAATGTAGTGAAGCACAGGGGAGTGTTTTGCCTGGTATTTTGGGGCTCACTCTTCATTTCTCATGTTGAAACATGGAGTCTGGTGTGGGAGCCATTTATCCAGAGCACACAGAGTTCTGAGGCTCTCTCTGCACGGCTGCTGTTGGAGCTGTAGACCTGTGATTAGGGCGGAGGGGAGCGGTTGTACTTAGTATTTGCATAGAGGTTCTTTACTTGTGCCTGTCAGCAGTTTGGGGCAAATATCTCACCATTTCTGTCATAATGCTTTTCAGTGAGCTCGTTCAAATATTCAAAGACATCAGTTCAGGTCAGTCACTTGGTCATGTGTGACTCTTTGTGACCCCGTGGACTGCACAAAGTTTCCCTGTCCTTCACTAACTCCCAGAGCTTACTCAAACTCATGTCCATCGCATCAGTGATCCCATCCAACCATCTTGTCCTCTGTCGTCCCCTTCTCTGCCTCTTCAGTCTTTCCCAGCATCAGAGTCTTTTCCAATGAGTCACTTCTTTGCATCAGGTAGCCAAAGGATTGGAGTTTCAGCTTCAACATCAGTCCTTCCAATGAATATTCAGGACTGATTTCCTTTAAGAAGGACTAGTTGGATCTCCTTGCAGTCCAGGGGACTCTGAAGAGTGTTTTCCAACACCACAGTTCAAAAGCATCAATTTTTNCTTCTTTGCATCAGGTAGCCAAAGGATTGGAGTTTCAGCTTCAACATCAGTCCTTCCAATGAATATTCAGGACTGATTTCCTTTAAGAAGGACTAGTTGGATCTCCTTGCAGTCCAGGGGACTCTGAAGAGTGTTTTCCAACACCACAGTTCAAAAGCATCAATTTTTAGATGCTCAGCTTTCTTTATAGTCCAACTCTCACATCCATAAATGACTACTGGAAAATCATAGCTTTGACTAGACGGACCTTTGTTGGTAATGTCTCTGTTTGTATTTATTTTTATGGGAAAAAAATTCAGAATTGATATTCTCTTTGCCTTTGTTGTATGCCCTGTTTCCTGGGTGCCACATGAGTCTCTCTCTTTGTCTCTTTTTGTTTAAATTCTTTTATTTGCTGCAGTGCATCATTTTCCATAATTTCTTGAGGGAGTGTGTATGAAAAATTTTTCGAAATCTTGCTTGTTTGAAAATCCATCTTTTCTAGCTTCACACTTCAGTGATAGCTTGGCATGGTATAAAATTGTAGGTTGGAAGCAGTTTTTGCTTAAGATTATCGGGGATGCCACCCACCAACCTGTTGTTCCTGAATCTGGAATCTTAAGGTCTCTTTCCAGAAGGATGGCAGTCACAAGAATGATGTCTAATGGATTCGTATACTGACTTTTTGCTTATTGTTAAATTCTTGCATCTTACTCTGCCTTTGTGGTTACAAGTACAAATCTGATTGCTTCCTGTGGGAATCCTTTGCAGACCCCAGAAGAGGCCTCAAGGTCAACTAATCACTGCTTCAACAACTAACACTTCCAAGAAAACTGGTCAGATTATTCATCCACTGTTGCCTTCTCTCCCATTCTCTTTATCCTTATTTTGTCCTTTTTTATTTCTTCACTTTCATTTTGTGGGATTTCAGGAAGAGATCACTGATGAGTGTTGTCAGTCTATCATATTTGAAGAGAAGTCAGGAAGCTTGCTTTAGTCATTAATAACTTCAACCTAGAAAATAAGAAGTAGGGTCTTTTTTTTTTTTTTTTTTATTATCACTGACTTAATTATGGAGTTCCTTCCATTCTTTCCCCCACTTTTTATACATTAAAATTGATGAGTTTCCATTGTTGATGAGACTGTAGGACAAAATCTCACATTGTAGGTTTCATCGTCATCAGTTAAATGCAAGTTGCACATATTATTGTATAGATAGTATTCTTGTAGTATGTAGTAGAAACTGTAAAACTCCTTCGTTAGTACTGTTGAACTTAGTGTATCTCTTGGCATACATAATCCAAAGGAGGAAAAAAGTAAAATTGTACAGTGATTTTCATGGCATTACCTGTAACTATGAGAAAATGAAAGAAATAGCCTAGATGTTTTACAACCTATGGTAGGAACATTATTATACAATTCTGAATATGTAATGGAAGACAGTTTAAACTTTAAATGTCCAAATAAATAACTATTTATTTATATAATGTTAAGTAATGGCACCCCACTCCAGTACTCTTGCCTGGAAAATCCCATGGATGGAGGAGCCTGGAATGCTGCAGTCCATGGCGTTGCTGAGGGTCGGCACGGCTGAGCGACTTCACTTTCACTTTTCACTTTCATGCATTGGAGAAGGAAATGGCAACCCACGCAAGTGTTCTTGCCTGGAGAATCCCAGGGATGGGGGAGCCTGATGGGCTGCCGTCTGTGGGGTTGCACAGAGTCGGACACGACTGAAGTGACTTGCAGCAGCAGAAGCAGCAGGGGGAGAAAGGGACAGAATGCCAAACTCTGACTGATAACTAGTTAAAATCATAGACAAAATTCAGAGTTGATTCTAAAGTTGAATATTTTAGGTTATTTTTTCTATAGATATTTAGCTAATTTAAAAATTAAAAGAAGTCTTATTTTAAAAGTGAAATGCTTGTTTTAAAATAAAAATGCTCACCTCTAAATACAGTAACCATAAACCCAATACAAAATTGTAAAAAATTAAAATTTCCCCCAACTTTTTAATAGTTTATTCTTCAGGGGTTGCCACTTTAACAATTTGGTATAAATTATTTTGTTACCTATTTGTATACCAGGTGATCTGTCTGACTGTATGACTCTGATAATGATAACTACATTAAAGCAAAAGATAAATGTGTGTGTGCGCTCACTTGTGCAATCATGGAGACCCGGACTCTTTATGACCCCATGGACTGTAGCCTGCCAGTCCCCTCTATCCATGGAATTTTCCAGGCAAGAATACTGGAGTGGTTTGCTATTCCCTACTCTAGGGGATCTTCCCAACCCAGGGATCAAACCTGAGTCTCCTGTGTTACCTGCATTGGCAGGTGGATTCCTTGATAGTGAAAATTGCTCAGTCGGGTCTGACTCTTTGCGACCTCATGGACTATACAGTCCATGGAATTCTCCAGGCCAAAATACTGGAGTTGGTAGTCTTTCCCTTCTCCAGGGGATCTTCCCAACCCAGGGACTGAACCCAGGTCTTTTGCATTGCAGGCGGATTCTTTACCAGCTGAGCCACAAGGGAAGCCCGGCGGATTCCTTACCACTACACTAATCTGGGAAGGCCTAAAAGATGAATATCACTTTGTATTTTGACAAATTCTTTGACTTGAAAGAGGAGAACTATTTTCAGAATGACACTATTATAATTATGCCATTAAATTTTTTGAAAGCCAAGCCAGACGAGACCATTTATATATTAATTGATATATAATGGATGTTAAATTCTTCAGACCCCTTAGTTTAATTGACAGGCAGAATATTACGATAATTCTTTTCAGTACAATGAATCCAGTTTTTTTTATTTTAATATAGAAATAATCTCTGAAATTCAACCAAATTGAATAATCATTTAAGGTCCTGCACATGTCTTGGCAAAACACATCTGACTTATGGGATATATGATCATTCGTTATGCTAAATTATTAAAAATTTTTTTCCCTAAGGCTTCCAGACAAGCTGCAGGAATTCCAGGCATTACTCCAACAGAAGAAAAGTAAGTTGGCTTTTTGGCTTTTTTAAGTCAGGTAAAGTCAGCTCTTAATTTTTGGATAAAAACTAAACCATATCTTTAGATTGCTCAGTTTATTTAGTCCCTTTGTTTTCTTTAAACTTGTGTTTGGGCATACCACTAAACTTTGTTAATAAATGAAAGGAAGCCTGTATAAATCAAAACCTTTAATTTTTTTCACTTCCCCTAGCCAGAGAGTGTTGAAAATAGGAAGATAGGATTCAGATGGAATAAAAAAAAATTGCCATAGCTGATTTAAATTCGCCTGTGATTTAACAGCCAGTGGTGGCATCCATTGCTGTCTCAGAATGAGGTGCTGCAAAATTGGATCGTTTTCCAGTGTCTAAGTCAGATGTTCTTGTGCAGCTTTGTTGATGTGAAGTGTTATGAATTCTCAAAATACCAGACAAATGCATATCTAAATGTGGCTACCAAAAGTGAGAAGTCAAATAAAATAGAGTTTTGGATTTTGCAGTAATTTGATTTTCGTTTATCTTTGTTTTCATTTGTTGACACAGTTAATTCAGAATCAACTAGTATTTTTATTTTTCTGATTCTTCCATATTAAATTATTTTGTCAAATATTGCTCTTTTTTCAGAGATGGTAATCTTCCAGATATTGTGAACAGTGGAAGTCTGCACGAGTTCCTGGTTAATCTGCATGAGAGATACGGGCCTGTGGTCTCTTTCTGGTTTGGCAGGCGCCTTGTGGTTAGTTTGGGCACTGTTGATGTACTAAAGCAGCATATCAACCCCAATAAGACATGTAAGTCTGATTGTCTTTCTAATTAGCCGATCCTTATCTTTTAAGAATAGATGTTTATAGGTGAAGGTCCATACACTGCTGTTAGGAATAGCTAACATTTATGAATTACTTTATATTATATGTCAGACATTGTGCTGAAGTCTTTATATTAATCACCTCACTTCACTTAAGACACAGTATTTTTATTTATTTATTTATTTTTAATTTTTTAAATTTTTTATTTTTTTCCATTGAATTGTTTATCTCCTTGTTATTGAGTTGTATACACAATACACATGTACCTCTATACACACATAAAGAATGCCAGGCATAAAATAGGTGTCCCCAAATAACAATATTGTTAGGTTTTTTTCACACTTCATACAAATACACATATTCTGGATACCAACCATTTGTATGGCATATATCCTATGAATATTTTCTCCCAATCTATGGATTGGCTTTTATTTTATTTT
>SJYX01019609.1:669867-699065 GCA_006410675.1 Oreotragus oreotragus | reverse complement strand
GTCTTTAGTTTCTTTAGGTAGATATATTCCTAAGTATTTTATTCTTTTCGTTGCAATGGTGAATGGAATTGTTTCCTTAATTTCGTTTTCTACTTTCTCATTATTAGTGTATAGGAATGCAAGGGATTTCTGTGTGTTGATTTTATATCCTGCAACTTTACTATATTCATTGATTAGCTCTAGTAATTTTCTGGTGGAGTCTTTAGGGTTTTCTATGTAGAGGATCATGTCATCTGCAAACAGTGAGAGTTTTACTTCTTCTTTTCCAATTTGGATTCCTTTTATTTCTTTTTCTGCTCTGATTGCTGTGGCCAAAACTTCCAGAACTATGTTGAATAGTAGCAGTGAAAGTGGACATCCTTGTCTTGTTCCTGACTTTAGGGGAAATGCTTTCAATTTTTCACCATTGAGGATAATGTTTGCTGTGGGTTTGTCATATATAGCTTTTATTATGTTGAGGTATGTTCCTTCTATTCCTGCTTTCTGGAGAGTTTTTATCATAAATGGATGTTGAATTTTGTCAAAGGCCTTCTCTGCATCTATTGAGATAATCATATGGCATTTATTTTTCAATTTGTTAATGTGGTGAATTACATTGATTGATTTGTGAATATTGAAGAATCCTTGCATTCCTGGGATAAAGCCTACTTGGTCATGGTGTATGATCTGATTGTCTTTCTAATTAGCTGATCCTTATCTTTTAAGAATAGATGTTTATAGATGAAGGTCCATACACTGCTGTTAGGAATAGCTAACATTTATGAATTACTTTATATGTCAGACATTGTGCTGAAGTCTTTATATTAATCACCTCACTTCACTTAAGACACAGTATTTTTAAATGATCATTTTCTTCCTTCAATTTATAGATATATATGAAAAATACCCAAGTACAAATGCCAACAGGATTTTTTTTTGAACCTGAAAAAATATTTCAAGGGAACATCTGAAAGAGTAAGGTGTAAGAGCATTTGGGCTTCCCAGGCGGCTCACTGGTAAAGAATCCACCTGCTACTTCAGGAGATGTGGGTTTGATTCCTGGATGAGGAAGATTCCCTGGAATAGGAAATGGCAACCCACTGTGGTATTCTTGCCTGGGACATGAAGCGAGGCTGTCTGGGTTGAGTCTGTGCTCTTAATCACTAAGTTTCCGCAATGTGGAAGGCTGTCTCTGTTAGGAAGTACAAAGATGAGTAAAATCAGATATGGCCTCTGCTCCTGTGGAATTTATAGTTCAGTAGTGGCAAGTTGGGAGCTTGTAAATGGTATTTGAATGGTTAGAAGAGTGAACTGAGAGATGTACTCTGAAAGAAGGGACTGTAGTTCTTTGCAAAATCTGACACATTTTTCTGTCTTTTGCTGGTAAAAAAAAAAAAAGTTAACAGCTATTAAAAAAAACCAAAAACCTCAAATATTTAACAGTGAGTGTCTCTTGTATGGTAAGATTTAGAGGAGTTTATTTTCTTAGTATCTTACTGTATTGTTATAATTGTTTAAAATGACAGTGTATTTGTGTATGTGTGAAAACAATATAGTCATTAAAGAAACACATAAAAGTGAGTGAAGGAGAAAAGACAAGGTTTTGGACTCAGCTAAATAGTTTTAACTGTAATACTCGACAGTTACACATACGACATCAGTTTTGCCTTATGGTGGAGTTCTTTTACAAAGATACATGCTGTCATGCAGTAGAAAATTTATTTGAGTATTAATGGTTTACAATGGAATTCCCAATTTACTGGGTATTGTTTTGTTGGCAATTTTTATTTTCTCTTGAACTGTTCACATTTAGAAAAAACAAGGGTGTTATGAAGAAAAAAGTTCCTGGCCTCTCTGCTATAAGTCCCATACCTTTCTGATCTCTGTTCTTTTGCTGGTATTTTTGGGTTTTTTTTTTTTTTGAGTGATTATTTTGACTTAGAAATGTTTAATCATGTCTGTTTCAGTGGACCCTTTTGAAACCATGCTGAAGTCATTATTAAGGTATCAGTCCGATAGTGGGAACGTGAGTGAAAATCACATGAGGAAAAAATTGTACGAAAATGGTGTGACTAATTGTCTGCGGAGTAATTTTGCTCTCCTGCTAAAGGTAAACTACTTTGACCTGGATTTCTGTTTTACAGATAATAATATATGGATCTTCCTTGACTTACAATCAGGTTATGTCCTGATAAACCCATTGTGAACTAAAAAAATATCATAAGTTGAAAATGCATTTAAATACACTTATCCTGCTGGACATCATAACTTAGTAGCCTAGCCTGCTTTGTATGCACTCAGAACACTTATGCTAGCCTGCAGTTGGGCAGAATCATCTAAAACTAAGCCTTGTTTCATAATCGAGTGTTGAAGAGCTCATGTAGTTTATTGAATATTGTACAGAAAGTGAAAACCAGATGGTTGTTTGGGGACAGAATGTTTGTGTGCTTAAGGGCTGTTCGCTCTCATGATCATGAACGTGGCTGACTAAACTGGCTGCTGTTGCACCCAGCGTTATGAGAGTATCGCACCTCCTATCACTCACCCAGGAGAAGATCAAAGTAAAAAAAATTCAGAGTATAGTTTCTTTTGAATGCCTATTGTTTCTCTGCCCTGTTGAAAGTTGAAAAATTGTAGGTTGGAGACCATCTGTATATTTTGGCTATTAGTGTGTCTTTGTCTTTGGTATTCTTACCTTCTTTCTCAGCTGATTTTTATTCTCCTGAAATTCTGAAACAGAAACAAAAGCAAAACAATTTTAACACCTATACTTCCTGTGTAAGTTGGAATGATGGGAATGAAGAAAAACTGAAGAAAGTTTTTTAAAATTAAAACCTTATGTTTCTTTACTTTTTTAATAATTTATTTTTTAATTGAAGGATAATTGCTTTACAGAATTTTGTTGTTTTCTGTCAAACCTCAGCATGAATCAGCCATAGGTATACATATATCCCCTCCCGTTTGAAGCTTCCTCCCATCTCCCTCCCTATCCCACCCCTCTAGGGTGATACAGAGCCCCTGTTTGAGTTTCCTGAGCCATACAGCAAATTCCCGTTGGCTATCTTTTATATATGGTAATGTAAGTTTCCATGTTACTCTTTCCATACATCTCACCCTCTCCTCCCCTCTCCCCATGTCCATAAGTCTATTCTCGTATGTCTGTTTCTCCATTGCTGCCCTGTAAATAAATTCTTCAGTACCATTTTTCTAGATTCCATACATATGTATTGGAATATGATATCTATCTTTCTCTTTCTGACTTACATCATTCTGTATAATAGGAGAACCTGAAGAAATTTTTAGAGCAGTATTGTATCAATAGGTCTGTTCTTTGTTTTCAGACCGAACTCAAAACCAGCAGCACGTAGAATCTTTAGTTATGGCATGCAGACTCAGTGCATCTCAAAGTTATCTATTTGTTGTATTTTTTATGTAGCTTCTTGGGAAATAGCAATATGGTATAGAGCAGAGACACTGAGTTTGGAGAAAAGGCTTTCAATCTTATTTCTGTCATTTCGTATCTGCATGGTTGACCTTTGTGAATTTTTATTGCCTGTGCTGTGCAGTATATGGCATCTTAATTCCTTGACCAGGGATTGAACCCATGCCCCCTGCATTAGAAGTGCAGAGTCTTAACCACTGGACCACCAAGAAAGTCATATTGCCTTATCTTAAATTGAGGATAATATTAATGGCATTCACATTACAAATTGGCTGTGAGGATTATATGAGATCATGGTGTAAAATTCCTAACATCAAGTCTTACAACACAGTCAGTACTCAAAAAAGTACCTTTCCTTCCTCTGCTTGAGGTTTTCCTGCCATTTGTTTCCTGGTCCCCCCACTCCTTGTATTTTTCCTGCTCCTCTGAAATTTTATCTCCTTGTTAATGTTTCCAGTTTATCTAATATGTTACTTCTTTCATGTAGAGTTTTAATAGTTGATGGACCTAAATCTGTCCTGTTTGGAAGGTTACATGGGAGTCCTTTCTGTTCTATATAAAGTAAACCCACATACACTCACAAGTACACAAATACATCTCACTGTCTCTCTCATTACACAGAGTAAATAATTTTAAAAATCATGGAAAATTTAAATAAAAATAGAATACTATAACACACATCCATATGCTCATCACTAAACTTTTTAACAATTATCAAATTCAGTGCAGTCTTATTTTATCTTTCCCCTACTTAACTCCCCTGTTTTCTTTCTGGGTTATATTTAAGCAGATTCCAGACATCATATAATGAGGACATGCTTTTTCAAGGACTTAACAAGATTTAGCATGTAGTAGCTACTTGGTCCGTTTTCTTTGACCTTAAATATGTTCATTCCTTCTAAACTTGTTCAGATTGCACATTCTAAGCACTTTTGTGACTTTTTTAAGTTGTAGAATAGTTGATAATTCTTAAGAGGATACCATTTTGATTCATCCTACAGTATCTACTTTTTAAAAATTATATTTGATAAATGCTTAATGCCATTTTTTCCCCTTATTCTCCAATTCTGTTTGGAACTCACACTTTACATTCAAGATTTGAGACTGGCTTGAGTCTGGCTCAAATCTCAAACTCACTGGCTTCCAAGTGAGTTTACTGTAAGCATTAATTAATATGTTGGCTCCTCTCTGCACAGTTTTGCTTCCGAAAAGAAACTGAACAAGGCTTTTACTCATAGCTGCTGATTAGTCTTTCTCCTTTCCAATTCCCTTTTCTCACTGATAGCCACTATTCACAGGGCGATCAGGAGATTGTATATCTAATGTCTACCTTCTCATCGTTGTCAGTACTATTCAGTATTGTTATGTTCTCTGGACCTCTCAGGCTGCCTGCTTGGGTTGTCATAGCTGGTCCTGTCACACTCGATTGTCCTCCTGAAAGCAGTTATGTTACCTTTGTCTAAGCATTCATGAATCAGAATCTTTCTTTCTATCTGTTTAAATACCTTACACTTGTCCATAAGAATCTAGGTATATAATTGTATATCTCCAGGGAATTTTACCATTTTCTCTTTGCTTTGCTTCCAGTGATTATGCTTTTCAGTACTTTTATTGTTAAAAGCTTTAATTAGTCTTTCTTCTCTGCTGTAAGTAATTCAAACTTATTTAATCTTTTATCATAGGCTCTATTTCCCAAATGTTCAATCTTTTTTATTGTTTATCTGTATTGTGGTTTTTTTCCTTCTCCAGTCTGATCAAAGGCAAATCAAAGTGGGAATTATTTTCCAATTTAGACATTTCTTACCATCATATTTTCAAGCTTTGGCTATGTCCATACATAGGAAATGTGTTTCAGGCGTATATTGTCAACCCCTTAGCACAAGCCAGTTATTTAGCTTATTCATTAGTCAGAAATACCAATTAATATTTAATCAGCAAGAACATGATTGAAGAGGACGTGGTCTGAGCATCCTCCTCCTCACTACTAATGGTTTTCTGTAGAACAGGAGTGTTTACCAGAGTTATCACTCCAAAGTAAGTTAATTTCATACTGACACACACAACAAACCTTTTCCTTTTTTTTTTTAATCCAGATCTGAGTTCTGTGTTCTGACTCTTCTCTAACCCTCTCAAACCTCATCCTGTAAGTTCTGGCTCCTTCCTGCCCTGACTGTCTCTGCTCCAAGGCTGTGTGTGAACCTGCACTCTAATTCTGTGAGTGTAATTTCTGTCTTCAGTGCTTCAACCCCATATGCTCCTGTGACTTTTGAGTTAAACTATGAGTTTAACAAATATTTCTGGATCTTAGAATTTATGATAGTTTTACAGAATCCTCTTAGTTGACAGTTCAGTAGTCATATGTTAATAGCCGAAATTATTGAACTCATTGATTTAACACTGTCAGATGAAGCTCAACAGATTGTTAGCATTCCCATCTAATGTACATAACCAAGATTCATAAACCAAAATTCAAAAACAAATTCAATATTCATAAACTAAATGAGATGCACATAAGCTTCTAGCAGATGTACTAACTTTGTGACTAGAGTAAAAACCTATATAAATCATATCTAATATTTGCATTGTATTGTAGAATACTGTGCAAAACAAATGGATGGGCAGATCATAATACAGTTCTGTGATACAAATGATAGTTATTGATAATAAAATATTTATGGCCAAGGCTTAAAAGAGGGTTAAAAAAAAGACTTTCCCAGCATAGATTGAAAGCATTTAATCCGTTCGTTACATAATCAGCAATGATCTGGTACTGGGGGGAGATATTCACAATTAAATTCTCTGATAAGTTGCATGTTGTCTAAATAGGTTTTTAGGATACCATGTGGATCCCAGGTTTGGTATTTGGGAGTACCATTTTCAGGTTTTTTCTTTTTTTAGTATGTAATATTTCACGGAAGAAAGGTCACCAGAAAACTGTTGAGTACTCATCACTTAGAACTGAAGAAAGATATATCCTGGACTTCATTTAAAAACCAGCTAGGCACAAAGCTTTTTAAGGAAAAAAAAAGATATAAGCCCCAATAGAAACATGGCTAAAAAAGTGAACATGCAGTACTTTATGGAAAACATGTAGAGGGCCATTAAATTAGAAACTTATATGTAGCCTATCAATAATTAGCATGAAATAAACCAATTAAAGCAGCGTTGGGATTTTTTTACCTGTTAGACCGACAGAGATTTTATAAAATGACAACACTTAGTACTGTCCAAGGTATGGGAAATGGGCATTTTCTGGTAAAAGTATAAGTTGATATATGCTTTCCCCAGTGCAGTGTGATAAAAGCTTAAAAAACGACTTCTTAACTCAGAATTTCATCTCAAAATTGGCCAAATGGTAAAGATGACTATTGAAGCATTGTTTATTGAGGCAGAAATTAGAAAATACTTAAATGTCCAGTAGTAGAGGATTATTTGAATCATAAGTCCTTGCAGTGGATGAGAATGAAAACATTAAGGAAGATGGCAGAGACATTTACTGACATGGGGAGATGGCTTTAAGGTGATATATTAGTTTGCTAGGGCTAGCGTAACAAAGTACCACAGACTTGGTGGCTTAAATGACAGAAATGTATTGTCTTGCAGTTCTAGAAGGCTGTTGGTTCAGGATTCCGGTGTCAGCAGAGTTGGTTCCTTCTGAGATCCTTGAGGAAAAGTCTGTTCCATGCCTCGTTCCTAGTTGCTGGTAGTTTGCTGACCATTTCTTACATTTATCACCTCAGTCTCTGCCTTCTTGTTTATAATGAGGTCTCCCTGTATGTGTTTATGTTTTTGTGTGTGTGTGTTTGTGTGTGTATGTGTGTTTCAGTGTCCAAAGTTCCCCTTTTTATAAGGACATAGTCATGTTGTGTTAAGGCCTTAATGTGCACATCTTAAATTATCTACAAAGAACCTATTCCCAGATCAGGTCATATTCACAGGCACTAGGTGGTTAGAACTTCAGGATTGTTTTTTTGAGGTGGGCACAGTTCAACCCATAACAGATGATAAGTGAAAAAACCAATATACAGAACAGTTTGTAGAGAATTACTACATTGTTCAAAGTATACCTCTATACACACATATATGTACACATATACATAGATACACTATAGAAAAACATGAAAAGCTCTATAAAAAATGTTATCTGTAATTATCATTACTGGATTGTAGGGTGATTTAAATTAATTTCTGTATTTTCACTTATATTTTATTTTTAATTAGTTATTAGTTTCTACATATTAATTTTATTTTACACTAACCTGTGTTACTATCAAAAAAAAAAAAACAGTGAACCTCTTGACTATCAGTGAGTCTTAATATTCATTAAATTTTCATTAGAAACAGAGCTTAATAATGTTGCTTTTGTTGTTCAATCTCTAAGTCATGTCTGACTCCTTGCGACCCTATGGACTACAGCACTCCAGACTTCCCTGTCCTTCACATCTCCTGGAATTTGCTCAGATTCATGTCCGTTGAGTCCATGATGCTATCTAACCATCTCATCCTCTGCCTCCCTCTTTTCCTCATGCCCTCAGTCTTTCCCAGCCCCAGGGTCTATTCCAGTGAGTCGGCTCTTCATATCAGGTGGCCAAAGTATGGGAACTTCAGCTTCAGCATCATTCCTTACAAGGAATATTCAGGGTTGATTTCCTTTAGGATTGGCTGGTTTGATCTCCTTGCTGTCTGAGGAACTCTCAACTGTCTTCTTCAGCACCACATCAATACTTCGTGGTGAATAGAAAGGGAAAAAGTGGCAGAAGCAGTGACAGGTTTTCTTTTCTTGTGCTCCAAAATCACTACAGTGATTGCAGCCATGAAATTAAAAGACACACCTTGGAATGAAAGTTATGATAAACCTAGCTGCTGCTGCTGAGTTGCTTCAGTCGTGCCATTTCCTTCTCCAATGCGTGAAAGTGAAATCGCTCAGTCGTGCCCGACTCTTAGCGACCCCATGGACTGCAGCCCACCAGGCTCCTCCATCCATGGGGTTTTCCAGGCAAGAGTACTGGAGTGGGGTGCCATTGCCTTCTCCGGATAAACCTAGAGAGCATATTTAAAACCAGAGACATTACTTTGCCAACAAAGGTCCATATAGTCAAAGCTATGGTTTTTCCAGTGGTTATGTATGGATGTGAGAGGTGGGCCATAAGAGAAGGTTGAGGACCAAAGAATTGATGCTTTCAGACTGTGGTGCTGGAGAAGACTCTTGAGAGTCCCTTGGACTGCAAGGAGCTCCAACCAGTCAATCCTAAAGGAAATCAACCGTGAATATTCATTAGAAGGACTGATGCTGAAGTTGAAGCTCCAATACTTTGGCCACCTGATGCGAAGAGTTGACTGACTGGAAAAGACCCTGATGCTGGGAAAGATTGGGCATGAGGAGAAGAGAGTGACAGGATAAGATGGTTGGGTGGCCTCACCAACTCAATGGACATGAGTTTGATCAAGCTCAGGGAGATAGTAAAGGACAGGGAAGCTTGGCACGCTGCAGTCCATGAGGTTGCAAGGAGTTGAACGTGACTTAGCAACTGAACAAGTTCAACAAGCTTGTTTTGATGAACAAATACTAATTTTAGTGTGGTCTGACTTTTTTCTTTTCTTTCTTGCTTTTATGTTTACTGCATTTTAAATCTTATATAAAACGTCCTTAACCTATTGTCATGAATATATTCATTTAAGGTTTGTTCTCAGAGTTGTCATATTTATCTTTCAAACTTTGGTCTATAATCTGTTTAGTGTTTATTACTGTGCAAAAAACGAGGAAGGGATTATCATTTTTTTTCCTATATGATTATCCAGTTGATCCAGCGTAACTTATTGAAAAGATCATGCTTTTTCCACTATACTGTAATATTCCCTTTATCATAAACCAGGTAACTGTATAGGTCACTTGATGTATGTACAGTTTTGTTGGCTGGAGAAAAGTCTCCAACCTAAAAATTGTGAGTTATGTTTTCTTTGGGGACCTTAGTGGGAACAGTAGCATGGGGACCAGCCTCACAGATGGCTCTGAGGAACTGTTGTTTAAAAGTTTCATTAATTTTATTTATTTCTCATTGAGCTGGGTCTTCACTGCTGCACTGTCCTTCCCGTAGTTGTGGAGCACTGAGGCTCCTCTCGAGTTGCAGAGTGCAGCTTCTCACGGTGGTGGCTTCTCTTGTGAAGCACGGGCTCTAGGGAATGTGGGCTCAGTAGTTGCAGCTCCCAGGCTCTCGAGCACAGGCTCAATAGTTGTGTACGGGCTTAGCTACTTCACAGCACACAGAATCTTCCTGGGTCAGGGATTGAACCCCTATCTCCTGCTTTACTGGACAGAATTGTCTGTAGAGGTAAAGGAGAAGCCAGGATAAACTCCTGTGTATCCTGAGAAAACTGTGCAGTCAAACATCAAAAGACTACTGCTGATCACAAAAACAGGACTTCACAAATTAGTGACTTTAGTGCTTTTCTTCATCTGAGAAATGTATTTAAGACTCTGGGCTCATTAAAATTATTCCTTAGATATACATCTACTTACCTAGGACCGTCTAGTCAAGGCTATGGTCACGTATGGATGTGAGAGTTGGACTATAAAGAAAGCTGAGTACCGAAGAATCGATGCTTTTGAACTGTGGTGTTGGAGAAGACTCTTGAGAGTCCCTTGGACTGCAAGGAGATCCAACCAGTCCATCCTAAAGGAAATTAGTCCTGAATTGGAAGGACTGATGCTGAAGCTGAAACTCCAATCCTTTGGCCACCTGATGTGAAGAGCTGACTCATTTGAAAAGACCCTGATGCTGGGAAAGATTGAAGGCAAGAGGAGAAAGAGACGACAGAGGATGAGATGGTTGGATGTCATCACCAACTCAATGGACATGAGTTTGGGTAAACTCGGGGTTGGTGATGGACAAGGAGGCCTGGCATGCCGCAGTCCATGAGGTCTCAGGTCAGACACGATTGAGCGATCCTGTTTTTCTTCATTCTGAATCCCCTCAGGGTATGGCGTGTTGGGAGGAGGGGCTGCGGTGACTGATGGCTTGATGGTAGGAACATGCCTTGTTTATTGGAATGGTAGGCAACATTCCTTGTCCACAATGTTATGAAATTTTCCATTCCATGAATATGGAAGAATACCCTCCCATTTTTTGGTTTTTATTTTTGGTCTTTAGTTTTTCTCGATAATTTTCACTTTTAAGAAATCTTGGGCTCCCCTGGTGGCAGGCAGACGCTTTACCATCTGAGCTTGGAAGACCAGGGTTCGATCCCTGGGTTGGGAAGATCCCCTGGAGAAGGAAATGACAACCCACTCCAGTGTTCTTGCCTGGAAAATTCCATGGACTGAGGAGCCTGTCTTTTATTAAATTTACTCTTAGATAATTAGTAGTTTTTAAAAAATACTATCATAAATGGTACAGTTTTAAAATTTCATTTTTATTTGTTATATATATGATTGATTTCTGCATATTGATCTTATTTATAGTCATTAACCTTGCCAAATTCCCTTATTAACTCTCAAGGTTTATCATGATATCTGAGCTCTCATTCTCATAGTTGTCTCTTCTCCCAATCTCTTCCTTCCCTGTCTTCTTGGTCTGTTTATTGCTCATCCCAGTTGTTGTTTCATTCACCAGCTGTTGAAGCCAATACCTGCATCTTTAAATGTTTTCAGCAGAAGTTACCTAGAAACCTGTCTTAGCTGTAGGAATGCTCAGAGTTGGGCAAGACAGGGACGATCCTTAATGGGAGTTTTCAGGCTAAGACTCACGGCCACAATTTTTTTTACCAAAATGATTGTATTGCTTTCTAGCAATTTGCATCAGGAATATGTGCTGCTGTTCTCTTAGCTGCTGCTTCTCTGGGATATGGGAATCAGAACCAGGTTGTTTAAAATGCCACAGTACTTCCTTACCTCAGAGCAGCTGCTGCTTTCTTCATCAAGCCTTCCCCTGATTGTTTTTTTTTTGTTTGTTTTTTTTTTACTGTATTCCAGAGTTTTTCAGAAGTTGATTCTGACAGCTTAGCTGGCTTATTATTTAATTTTGGGGGAGGATAGAGCCTTGGGGTTTCCTAGTTGTCCATTTTCAGGGACCATTTTGGTCACCAGTGGTGATGGTGCTTTTACTAGAGCTGTTTTCTGCAATGCTATCATTGAGATGGGGAGAGAAAGGAAATCAAATAATGTTAGGTTAAAAACAGCAAAGACTTCACTATCTTACCAAGGTCCTGTTGTTCCTGTTGAATAGACACTTCACATTGGGTACTGAGGTTTGGTTAATTGCCAAAGTGCTAAAATGGTTAATGTTAGTTGTTTAGTGGTTTTGCATGTATTTTCCTTGTTTTAGAGGCAGAGTGAGAGCACCAAAGTCTCACTCCACCATTCTGGAAGTCAGTCCCTCTTCTGGAACTTTTTGAAACAGAATTGTAATGGGAAATATAAAGATACAATAAATTTTCAAAATTTGTGATAGTGGCATATGTGTAGACCCTTTACCCTATGACAAAACTTTCATAGAGTTGATATGGCAAAGTAGCTTACATTTGAGTTCCTAACAAGAAAGGGTCTACATGTATTTTACTCTACAAACCCAGTTATTGTGTTTTGTGCTATAAGTATGATTATCCCTATGACAGCAACCATGAGAAGTGGGAGATGTCATCCCTGTTTAACTTTTGAGACACCTGCACCTTGGAAAAGTCAAGCAAATTGCTCAAAGTAACATTGCTTCTAAGGGACAGAGCCAGAAATAAGCCCAGGATTTTTTTACTCCAAAGCTTTTGATCTTTTTATTACACATTGTTGGGCTTCCCTGGTGGCTCAAAGGTTAAAGCGTCTGCCTGAAATTCGGGAGACCCGGGTTCGATCCCTGGGTTGGGAAGATCCCCTGGAGAAGGAAATGGCAACCCCCTCCAGTATTCTTGCCTGGAGAATCCCATGGATGGATGAGCCTGGTGGGCTACAGTCCATGGGGTCACAGAGAGTCGGACACAACTGAGCGACTTCACTTTCACTTTCTTTACACATTGTGTTTTGTTCCACAAGGGATTTGATAAATATTCAGTGGATGAAGGAATGACAAAGCGATCCTGAGAGATTTCCGTCACTGAAGCTTATCTAAGACTTTCACACATTTGTATACTTATTGTTTACTAGATCACAGCTACTCTGTGGGGAATCTTTACTATTTTTAGTTTGATACTAAGACTCTAATATTGAAAGTTCCTTTAGGTTCAAGGTTTTCCCAGCCTTACTTGTATTTTCTGTTCTTATTGTTGTGATTGTTTTGTTTTATATATCAGCCCTTTGACAGAGTCTGAACCTGAACTGCTAGGGATGTAATTATTGGTAGAGCCAGCGTTAGTCTGACAGATGAAGTACACACCTGAGTGCTTGCCTTGGTTACAGAATTGAACTCTATGAAATGAATCTACTTGGTGGAGTTCTCTAAGATTTAGTAGGAGGGAATAAAAAATCATTGTGGTTTTCTGTTCTGTTTCAGCTTTCAGAAGAATTATTGGATAAATGGCTATCGTACCCAGAGTCCCAGCATGTCCCCCTCTGCCAGCATATGCTTGGCTTTGCTATGAAGTCTGTTACACAGATGGTAATGGGCAGTACATTTGAAGATGAGCAGGAAGTCATTCGCTTCCAGAAGAATCATGGCACAGTAAGTCTAGGGCCAAATTTATGTTTACTCTTTCATCAAATTGGATACTTGAGGAATGTAGACCTCGTCGCTTAAAAAGTTTTAAGATTCTGTAGAACAGAGTGTCCTTGTTTGTGGCTAAAAACAACAGTGTAGGAAAGATAATTGTTGCCTTTTAAAAAAATTTAAGAATTATCTTTTTAAGCAGTTACCTTTTGAAACTGAAAAAAAAATGACTAAAAAAATTTTCCTGACTACTTAGCAAGTATGTCAGGAGTTCCCTGGTGGCCCAGTGGTTAGGATTCTGGGCTCCCACAGCTGTGGCATGGATTCAGTCCCTGATTGAGGAACTGAGATCCTGCAAGTTGTGCAACATGGTAGAAAGAAAAACAAAAACGAAGTATGTTATAATGATCATTTCTAGGATAAAGAGAAAAACTGCACTTAGTAGAACTAGACTGTATCCTCTATTGAAAGAAATTAAACTTGATGGAGCATTAAAGTACTAATGAAATGAATATGATTTGAAAAAAGGATAATTCAGTTGAAGATTGAGTTACTATTTGCCTTTTTCTGGACTCTCATATGGACTTTATTATTCTCTATTTTTACCAGTCTCAACATTATATTAATTTGTTTTGAATTGTACTTAAGTCATTTATTTCACTGAAGTTTTGGATCTCTGATCAATTATTCCTTATTTTCTTCAAATCTATAAAAACAGGTTAAATAATCAATGCAGTACATGTAAAACAAAATCACTAGGAACTGTGGCTTAGTACTCTGTCACTGTTTAATATTATCCTTTTTCCCATTAAGATGGTTTTATTACTTGTGTTTGATGATTGAAAAATGTCCGTTTCTTAGAAAATGTTCACATGTTCAGGAGTGTTAAAATAAAACTGGAAAAAATCACCCTAAATTCCACTTCCTAGAATAAACTGCTCAGGGTATCCAGGTAAAATAAATTGGCTAAAGGATTCCTAAAATGTTTTCCTATTTTAATGAAGAGTCAAGTTTTGACTCAATTGTTGATGTCTGATTTTTTTTCATGTTGATGAGGCAGCATTTTTAAAAAAGGAACGCCACTGTTATTTCTAGGATTTTATTCCAAGCTGCTGATACCTGTTCCTATTCTGGGTATTTTTTTTTTAATGTTTTATATATTTATTACACATACAGCGTGTGGAATCTTAGTTCCCCAACCAGGGATTAAACTCATGCCCTCCTTTGGGAGCTCAGAGTTTTAGCCGCTGGACCACCAGGGAAGTCCCTATTCTTGGTATTTTTAAGCTGACATTTTCTTTCCTTAGAATTTCAAAGTAGAAGTCATAATTTCAAATGTACAGAAAAGTGGCAACTAGTACTAGGAACTCTCATGATATCCTTCAGCTGTTGTTTACATTTTGCCCCATTTACTTTTTTCATTCAGTATCCATTTGTCTATCCATCCATCCTTCCATCCATTCCTTTCCTCCTTACCCAAAACATTTGGGAGGAGACACTTTACTTCTTTCCGCCTAAATGCTTCAGTTTGTACATCACAAAAATAAGAGTATTTTCTCATATAGCAACAAAATAGTTGTCAGACTTGGGAAATTTAGCTTTCATACCATATTTTTATCCAAAGCCCGTTTTCAGATTTCTTTACTTTTAGTGGTCAAAGCTCTTTAACATGAAATGGTTTTTCAGCTTTTCTTTGTTTCTTGATGTTGACATTTTAAAATTAAGTACAGGCCAATTATTTTGTAAAATGTCCCTCATTTGGGTTTAATTTGACTAGATTCAAATTACATACTTTTGTGTGTGACTAGATACAAAGTCTCTATTTTTGGCAGGAATCTTTTTTTTTTTTTTAATGTTACTGGAAGTTGTCAAAGGAAAGTTTTCAGACCATGATCATGACCTAAAATCCTACCTTAAGTGATTTTTAATGTCCTTAATGTCTGATCTTTAATGTCTGAAACTCTAAGAGGATGCTGTTGTCCAGCCGAGCCACCAGAGGTACTAACCGGGTTGTGAATGCAGAGGCAGCGTTCCTGCACCATGCCTTCTGCTTGGCTGGCCATACTTGGGAGATGTCATCGGCTCTAAGATGCGTTTCTATTTCACAGGTGTTAACATGAAAAAATGTACATCTCACACCCAGTTGCATACTGTGTTTCTGAAGTACCCTCCAAAAACATCGTCCTAGTTATTATCCCACCAACATTAGTGTGCTCTTTCCTTGTGTTTTTGACACAGTTATTCGTCTTTTAAATATTTGCCTATCTAGTAAGTAAAAAATGATCTTTCATGATTAAAATTTGTAATTCTCTTCTTGTTTGTGAAGTTAAACATTGTTTAATATTTTTGCTGAGGAACTTGTGTTTCTTTTTTGTGGGATGCTTTCTCATGTCCTCTACCTGTATTTCAATCAATGTCTTTCTTTTTCTTACCAGTGTCTTACCAAGAGCTTTTAATTTTTTATCTCAATTTTCATTTGCTTTTACTTTTATTTATAGTGTATTTTAAGAGACTTTTTTTNCTTAATTTTGGGGGAGGATAGAGCCTTGGGGTTTCCTAGTTGTCCATTTTCAGGGACCATTTTGGTCACCAGTGGTGATGGTGCTTTTACTAGAGCTGTTTTCTGCAATGCTATCATTGAGATGGGGAGAGAAAGGAAATCAAATAATGTTAGGTTAAAAACAGCAAAGACTTCACTATCTTACCAAGGTCCTGTTGTTCCTGTTGAATAGACACTTCACATTGGGTACTGAGTTTTGGTTAATTGCCAAAGTGCTAAAATGGTTAATGTTAGTTGTTTAGTGGTTTTGCATGTATTTTCCTTGTTTTAGAGGCAGAGTGAGAGCACCAAAGTCTCACTCCACCATTCTGGAAGTCAGTCCCTCTTCTGGAACTTTTTGAAACAGAATTGTAATGGGAAATATAAAGATACAATAAATTTTCAAAATTTGTGATAGTGGCATATGTGTAGACCCTTTACCCTATGACAAAACTTTCATAGAGTTGATATGGCAAAGTAGCTTACATTTGAGTTCCTAACAAGAAAGGGTCTACATGTATTTTACTCTACAAACCCAGTTATTGTGTTTTGTGCTATAAGTATGATTATCCCTATGACAGCAACCATGAGAAGTGGGAGATGTCATCCCTGTTTAACTTTTGAGACACCTGCACCTTGGAAAAGTCAAGCAAATTGCTCAAAGTAACATTGCTTCTAAGGGACAGAGCCAGAAATAAGCCCAGGATTTTTTTACTCCAAAGCTTTTGATCTTTTTATTACACATTGTTGGGCTTCCCTGGTGGCTCAAAGGTTAAAGCGTCTGCCTGAAATTCGGGAGACCCGGGTTCGATCCCTGGGTTGGGAAGATCCCCTGGAGAAGGAAATGGCAACCCCCTCCAGTATTCTTGCCTGGAGAATCCCATGGATGGATGAGCCTGGTGGGCTACAGTCCATGGGGTCACAGAGAGTCGGACACAACTGAGCGACTTCACTTTCACTTTCTTTACACATTGTGTTTTGTTCCACAAGGGATTTGATAAATATTCAGTGGATGAAGGAATGACAAAGCGATCCTGAGAGATTTCCGTCACTGAAGCTTATCTAAGACTTTCACACATTTGTATACTTATTGTTTACTAGATCACAGCTACTCTGTGGGGAATCTTTACTATTTTTAGTTTGATACTAAGACTCTAATATTGAAAGTTCCTTTAGGTTCAAGGTTTTCCCAGCCTTACTTGTATTTTCTGTTCTTATTGTTGTGATTGTTTTGTTTTATATATCAGCCCTTTGACAGAGTCTGAACCTGAACTGCTAGGGATGTAATTATTGGTAGAGCCAGCGTTAGTCTGACAGATGAAGTACACACCTGAGTGCTTGCCTTGGTTACAGAATTGAACTCTATGAAATGAATCTACTTGGTGGAGTTCTCTAAGATTTAGTAGGAGGGAATAAAAAATCATTGTGGTTTTCTGTTCTGTTTCAGCTTTCAGAAGAATTATTGGATAAATGGCTATCGTACCCAGAGTCCCAGCATGTCCCCCTCTGCCAGCATATGCTTGGCTTTGCTATGAAGTCTGTTACACAGATGGTAATGGGCAGTACATTTGAAGATGAGCAGGAAGTCATTCGCTTCCAGAAGAATCATGGCACAGTAAGTCTAGGGCCAAATTTATGTTTACTCTTTCATCAAATTGGATACTTGAGGAATGTAGACCTCGTCGCTTAAAAAGTTTTAAGATTCTGTAGAACAGAGTGTCCTTGTTTGTGGCTAAAAACAACAGTGTAGGAAAGATAATTGTTGCCTTTTAAAAAAATTTAAGAATTATCTTTTTAAGCAGTTACCTTTTGAAACTGAAAAAAAAATGACTAAAAAAATTTTCCTGACTACTTAGCAAGTATGTCAGGAGTTCCCTGGTGGCCCAGTGGTTAGGATTCTGGGCTCCCACAGCTGTGGCATGGATTCAGTCCCTGATTGAGGAACTGAGATCCTGCAAGTTGTGCAACATGGTAGAAAGAAAAACAAAAACGAAGTATGTTATAATGATCATTTCTAGGATAAAGAGAAAAACTGCACTTAGTAGAACTAGACTGTATCCTCTATTGAAAGAAATTAAACTTGATGGAGCATTAAAGTACTAATGAAATGAATATGATTTGAAAAAAGGATAATTCAGTTGAAGATTGAGTTACTATTTGCCTTTTTCTGGACTCTCATATGGACTTTATTATTCTCTATTTTTACCAGTCTCAACATTATATTAATTTGTTTTGAATTGTACTTAAGTCATTTATTTCACTGAAGTTTTGGATCTCTGATCAATTATTCCTTATTTTCTTCAAATCTATAAAAACAGGTTAAATAATCAATGCAGTACATGTAAAACAAAATCACTAGGAACTGTGGCTTAGTACTCTGTCACTGTTTAATATTATCCTTTTTCCCATTAAGATGGTTTTATTACTTGTGTTTGATGATTGAAAAATGTCCGTTTCTTAGAAAATGTTCACATGTTCAGGAGTGTTAAAATAAAACTGGAAAAAATCACCCTAAATTCCACTTCCTAGAATAAACTGCTCAGGGTATCCAGGTAAAATAAATTGGCTAAAGGATTCCTAAAATGTTTTCCTATTTTAATGAAGAGTCAAGTTTTGACTCAATTGTTGATGTCTGATTTTTTTTCATGTTGATGAGGCAGCATTTTTAAAAAAGGAACTCCACTGTTATTTCTAGGATTTTATTCCAAGCTGCTGATACCTGTTCCTATTCTGGGTATTTTTTTTTTAATGTTTTATATATTTATTACACATACAGCGTGTGGAATCTTAGTTCCCCAACCAGGGATTAAACTCATGCCCTCCTTTGGGAGCTCAGAGTTTTAGCCGCTGGACCACCAGGGAAGTCCCTATTCTTGGTATTTTTAAGCTGACATTTTCTTTCCTTAGAATTTCAAAGTAGAAGTCATAATTTCAAATGTACAGAAAAGTGGCAACTAGTACTAGGAACTCTCATGATATCCTTCAGCTGTTGTTTACATTTTGCCCCATTTACTTTTTTCATTCAGTATCCATTTGTCTATCCATCCATCCTTCCATCCATTCCTTTCCTCCTTACCCAAAACATTTGGGAGGAGACACTTTACTTCTTTCCGCCTAAATGCTTCAGTTTGTACATCACAAAAATAAGAGTATTTTCTCATATAGCAACAAAATAGTTGTCAGACTTGGGAAATTTAGCTTTCATACCATATTTTTATCCAAAGCCCGTTTTCAGATTTCTTTACTTTTAGTGGTCAAAGCTCTTTAACATGAAATGGTTTTTCAGCTTTTCTTTGTTTCTTGATGTTGACATTTTAAAATTAAGTACAGGCCAATTATTTTGTAAAATGTCCCTCATTTGGGTTTAATTTGACTAGATTCAAATTACATACTTTTGTGTGTGACTAGATACAAAGTCTCTATTTTTGGCAGGAATCTTTTTTTTTTTTTTAATGTTACTGGAAGTTGTCAAAGGAAAGTTTTCAGACCATGATCATGACCTAAAATCCTACCTTAAGTGATTTTTAATGTCCTTAATGTCTGATCTTTAATGTCTGAAACTCTAAGAGGATGCTGTTGTCCAGCCGAGCCACCAGAGGTACTAACCGGGTTGTGAATGCAGAGGCAGCGTTCCTGCACCATGCCTTCTGCTTGGCTGGCCATACTTGGGAGATGTCATCGGCTCTAAGATGCGTTTCTATTTCACAGGTGTTAACATGAAAAAATGTACATCTCACACCCAGTTGCATACTGTGTTTCTGAAGTACCCTCCAAAAACATCGTCCTAGTTATTATCCCACCAACATTAGTGTGCTCTTTCCTTGTGTTTTTGACACAGTTATTCGTCTTTTAAATATTTGCCTATCTAGTAAGTAAAAAATGATCTTTCATGATTAAAATTTGTAATTCTCTTCTTGTTTGTGAAGTTAAACATTGTTTAATATTTTTGCTGAGGAACTTGTGTTTCTTTTTTGTGGGATGCTTTCTCATGTCCTCTACCTGTATTTCAATCAATGTCTTTCTTTTTCTTACCAGTGTCTTACCAAGAGCTTTTAATTTTTTATCTCAATTTTCATTTGCTTTTACTTTTATTTATAGTGTATTTTAAGAGACTTTTTTTAAAATAAAAAAAGCAATTTTAGGTTTACCTGTTTTTGGCTGTCAGAGTTGTGTATAGTGAATCTCCAGCCATTAGTCAATTTGAGTTCAGGTTCTCCTACCCCAGCACTGGTTCCTGAGGTAATTTCCACCTTTAAGTCTGCTACAGTAAGACTTGCCTCCCCATTTTCACCTCTCTTTCCAGTCTTGGGGGCCTCAGTTTGCCTAGGGCCCTATTCTATCTCAGAGATCCAAGAAGAGCTGTTGATTTTTCAGTCTGTTCAGCTTTTCTTGTTGGGGTGGAATAGCTAAATTAACTCAACTTTTCATCATAAATTTTTACCCTGTGCTCTTTGTTGTACTTAGGCACTTCCTTCTCACTTAAAGAGTATTCCTAATATAAACATTTGCTGCATGTTTTTACAGTACATTTAGTAGTTTAATTTTTTACATTTAAATAGTATAAAGGCATATCTTTGTAAGGTAAGACTTGAGGACTCATAACTATGAATATTTTTAAAATATTTATTTTCTTTTTTCTACAAGTTCTTTCAGAATTTCTCAATTATAAAGAAGATTTTTCGTGACTAAGTATCCAGTATTGAAATCCTATTGTTTACTCTCTCCAAACTTTAGACTGATTTTTAACCTTTTTCTAGATCTTAGCCAGTGCTTACCAGTTATCATCTTAACTTTATCTTTGAGGTGCAGAACAACAGGGAAGAGTGAAGTTGAGTGAAGTTGCTCAGTTGTGTCCGACTGTTTCCAACCCCATGGACTGTAGCCTGCCAGGCTCCTCCGTCCATGGGATTTTCCAGGAATTAGTCAATAAACTCTAGCACTTGCTCAGAATGAGAGTACTGTAGTGCTGGTACAGCCTACAGGATTAATGGAAAGTGCAAAGGTACAGCCCTGGGAAAGCAATTTAAAGATGCATGTTAAGTAAGAGTTATAAATAATGAGTGAAATTATCTAAAATAAGAAAATATTCATGAATATCTTTGTAGTGATATTTCTACAAGTAGAAAAACAGAAGAAATTCTAAGTATCCAACAATGTAGAAATTGCTAAGGAAATAATATCAACATGACAAATGTTATAAAAGAAATGTAACAAAATAAAAAAAAATTCTTGCTATTATAATATTGAGTAACAAAATATTTATATATTTTATAAATACATCCACATGACCAGGGGGAGAAAGAATATTCTATGTAGAGGAAAAGTAGTTGGAAAGTCCTTGAGGTAAGATTCTTCCTGATATATCTGAGGTACAACAGGGAACTCTATGGCTGGAGTGAAATGAGTTAGGAAAATAGAAGACCAGAGAGACTGATGGGAGTGGAACAGATTTTTGTCTGGCTTTGGTATGACTGGGCTGCTGTCATCTCTGGGCTCAGAACAGAAGCAGGAGGCTACTGCAGGGAACTGGGCAAGAAAAATAATGTGGCTTGGACTAGGTGGAAGATAGCAGAAAATAAAATATTTTTTTAAAAAAAAGAATAAGGGAGAATAATTCTGTATTTTGAAAATTAGAACTGCCAACATTGATGGCCAGATTAGATGTGAAGTATGAGAGAAGGAAATACCAAGGTTTTAGACCTGAGTAATTGGAAAATGAAATTGCTAGGAAATCAGATGGGACAGATACTATAGAAAGATCCAGTTTTGAGGAGAAGATCATGGCTTCCGTTTTGGATATGTTATGTTGAGTGTACTTCAGACAGCTCAGTGGAGATGCTGAGTTGATTGTTTGATACAAGTCTGAAATTCAAGGGAAAGAGGTCCTAACTGGAAATATAAATTTGGGAGTGTTCCATCCGTAGATTGTATTTAAAGCATGAGAATGGTTATCACCAAGGTAATGAGCATAAAGGAAGATCTAAGAAAAGGAGTCCTTAACCTTGGGCATTCCATTATTAAGAAATTGGAGAGATGAGAAGGAACTGACAAAGGATCCTTAGAATGAGCAGGCAGTAAAATGGGAGCAAAGTGTGAAGCCCAGGAGAGTGGATCCTGGGAGCCAAATGAGAGTGTTTCCATCAGGTGCTGTGATAGGTCAAGTAAGATGGGGCCTGAGAAATGATCTCTGGATAATTTTCTTGGAAGTTGGATTAATCTTATAGGTTTTAGAAATTTACTTTTCTGACTATTTCACACTTGTTAGAATTTCTAAATGAGTGATGCTTGATTTGGGAGAAGAATGGAATTAAGAGGGCGGAATTTAGAAGGAAGGTGAATAATACCAGCCGAGGGGTATATGTGTAAAAGTCCTCTGAGGGGCTAGAATCGTTCTACTTCTTGACCTGGGTGTTTGATTTAGTTATTTGTTAAATTGTGCATATATGTTTTATGCATTTTGGTACATGTGTTCAAGTTAGCAAAAATGAGAAATATTAGAGTTTAAATTAGCTTTAAAAATTATGTTATTATTCTCTTAACTGAAAGTTTTACTCTGCACATAGGAACATTGTAGAAATACAAAAAATTGTTCAATCATCACAAATGAAAATCTTGTTTTTCTTCTCTAAGCCCTTATGCAACTGGAATCTATTTTAAAGAAAATCATTAAAGAACGAAAAGGAAGGAACTTCAGTCAGCATATTTTCATTGACTCCTTAGTACAGGGGAGCCTTAATGACCAACAGGTGATGTAATTCTTAAATGTTTATCAAATAAAGGATAATCAGATATGTATAGAGTATGCTGTTTATTCACTTTAACCCAGATGCCTTTCTAGAATTCAATGGCTTTTTCCTTTTTTATTGTACATCATCCATAAATAGTATTTAGATTTGCTGTCCTGTTATTTAGCTCTTGGAAGCAGCTATATAGTATCTAATATTTGAGTAAGCGGATATTGAACCAAAGTTCTGTGGTTGTTACAGAGGAGGGCTTGGGTGAGCCTTTTTCGACTAAACAGCTCTGCCCACATGACCAGATGTGGCAGCGTGGCTTGTTCCCAGTGTGGATCTGTTGCCCAGCTCACCACTGGGCTACTGTATGTTTGTGGTGGTGTCAGGCACAACAGGAGTGGAGCCGTTGCTGCCACACCTGTCCACTGTAGGAGTCTTGTGCCTCCTCTGTGGGTGTAAGTCCTCATAGACAAAGAGTGGTTTTCTGGGTGTGTGTGGGTACAGAAATTAAATCACGCTCCAGAACAGTGGCAGGCTCCTCACTGTTGCTGAGTCTTCATTGCTGCACTCAGCCAAGCTAGAAAGCTAAGACAGCCAGTTTGTTTGCTATATCATGAGCCAGTGATATTACTGGATAAATGCTCACTGCCAAAAATGCAGTGCAGCGTTTAGGTCGGCTTCTACATTATATAGATTTTATTCAAGTGAAAATGTCATAAAGGAATAATATACTTTGCTCCTTCTTAACTCCTAGTGCTATACTCTAGATGATTTTACTAGGTCTAATACAGGGTCTAATACAGGCCACCTTACATGTCACACTATCTAAACTTAGTTTTGTTTCCTAGATCCTAGAAGACACTATGATATTTTCTCTGGCCAGTTGCATAATAACTGCAAAATGTAAGTATAAACTGATTTCTTTTTGAGATAGATTATAAAATACAGAAAGATAAAGTTATTCTAAGATAAAGGAAATACTGTTTGTGAGACCTCTTTATAACTTCCCTTAGCTCTAATTTTTTTTATTCCTGTTTGAAAGGCTAGATTCACACAGTGCTCCTCCCCCACCCCCCTACCCCCACTTTTCTTAACCCCAGGCGCTCTGTGCCACCTCTGAACATTGCCATAAATTTCCTGACACAGTTTATGGATTGTGAATCCTAGTTAGTGCCTTTAAAATGAACTGCTGTTGACACCTTTCCAACCAGAGCTGCAAGCTCTTCAGTTTCCTGCTGCGGCTTTTCACTTTGACTTCAATCCTTTCTACTATTAATAAGATCTACTACCAGCAGCGAATATAGGCCACAGAAATCCTGATTTAAAAGAACTTCTTGGTGAAATTAAAGGTGATTATTACTTAAAATTCTAAAATGGGTGATACATTTCTAAGCTTTCTTACTGGTTTTGAGTTTATCAGACTACCATTTATTTATACAGTTTTTAAGAATATGTATATCCATAAAATTGTGTTAACAAAAAATGCTAAAGGACGTATTAAAGCACAAGTTGAAAATCTAAAGAATCTATGTTTACCTGAAGGATTTTTTTCACAACTTTTTCTGTTTAAGAAAATTAAAAAAGGATGAGTACAAATGTGAAGTTCCTATAAGTTTTTCTTCTTTGTATAGTTTTTTGGTATCTAGAGATGTCCCAGATTTTACAGATTAAGTGGAATATAGGTAAGCATGTGTCAAAAATAATGTCTTGAACCTTAAAAAAAATACTTGTTTAAAAAATATATTACTGTTAAAATATATCTTTGCTAAAGACCTTCAAAAAAATCTGAATCAGGGACTTCCCCTGGTGGTCCAGTGGCTGGACTTCATGCTACCAATATAAGGGGCCTGGGTTTGATCCCTGGTCAAAGAACTAGATCCCACATGCTGCAGCTAAGACTCAGTGAAGCCAAATAATTAAATAATAATAAATAAATGTTTAAAAAATCTGAATCAGTTGTTCTTTGGATATTACAAAAATCGATCATTTCCAAGGTTGACTTAATATTTTAATCTTTTTTGTAGTTTTGGGGGAAAACTTGCCTTTGAGAGGCAAGATCAGCAGGAAACCTTTAATTAAAGTCCCTCCTCTGCGACTTAGTAGCCTGAAGCAAGATAGTGACCTCTACGTTTTTTTTTCCTCTTCTAAAATAAGGATGACCTCCAAGGTTTCCAACTGTAAATTGGTGTCTTGATTCAACATTTTTATTAAAGAACATTAAGTGGCTTGCTGCTACTGCTAAGTCACTTCAGTCGTGTCCGACTCTGTGTGACCCCATAGACGGCAGCCCACCAGGCTCCCCCATCCCTGGGATTCTCCAGGCAAGAATACTGGAGTGGGTTGCCATTTCCTTCTCCAATGCATGAAAGAGAAAAGTGAAAGTGAAGTCGCTCAGTCTGTCCAACTGTTAGCGACCCCATGGACTGCAGCCCACCAGGCTACTCCGTCCATTGGATTTTCCAGGCAAGAGTACTGGGGTGGGGTGCCATTGCCACTTTTAAGTGGCTTAAAATCACATTTTAAAGCTATACTCTCTGTCTTTTAATAGAGTTGTACAAAAAAAAACAGTGTTTGAGGTTATTATACAGTTATATTAATTTTAAATGATAATGTAGTCAGTCAGGGTGTAGAGTGCCTACTGTATCCAAATCCTTGTGCTATATCTTTCAATGTTATACATTACTACGTATTGTAAGATTGCATACATGTACATATATACTGTCTGCATAAGTGTTCACATCACTTGTGAAATAGAAGTTCTGCAGTTTACTCACAAGCCGTAATAAAGAAACATATAGGAAAAAAGTTAAAGTGAGTTACTCATATGCCTTTTATGAACTCTGGTGTGAATAAATTATAAAAATAATTGAGTACCAGGTAGCTTTTGATTTTACTGATAATAATATTAAGTGCAGAAAGTGAATTATGTATTTACATTGGATTTGGATAATATGTGACTTCGGCAAATATTAAAAATAATTAACTTTAAGGCCAATTTAAGCTAGCCGTTTAGCTCAGGAAAGAAATAATAAGTAGAAATAGAAATTATTAAACACAGTTGAAAAAGTACTTGACATAGAAAAAGTAGAGCTGTAGATAGAGTCGTGTCAGGCTTAATCTAAGGAAAGAGATGCTGTATGTCTGGATGGTTCCATTTGAACAGTTATAATCCCAGTGGATCCCTAAGGGAAATATAATTATTTTATATTTATTTTGTAATTAATTTTCTTACCTTTTGATTTCCTCAGTGATTATAATCCGTAAGCCATTTTCAGAAAAAGTAAGCCATAAGCCAGTGAACTCTGGTGTGGACGTTCATCAGAATAACTATGATATTTGTTAGGAATATAGATACCCTGGACACACCCTAAACCTACTAAGTCAGGATCTGTGGGTGGTGGGATTGTGTCATCATATAATCTCTGACTCCCAGGAGATTTTTGAGAACCACTGTCCTAAGCAAGTAATCAGTTTCAGTTCTTGAACCAGTGTATTACAAGTAAAAACTTAGAAACACTGATTTATAGGTAAATCTCTGCTATTCTTACTTGTGTGAATCATTTCATTAGGGCTCCTGAGGAAACTGACAAGTCAACTATTTTATTTTACATGGTCGAGTGAACCAGTCCATCACAGTTGCCAGCATTTAACACTTACCCAGATGTGAAATTAATTTATTATCATTGCTGTTTTGCTTAAGGTAAAATGCATCAAGTGCCTTTGACTACTTGCCAATTTTATGAAAAAAATTTTCTAGATTTCACTGTCTCTCTTTGAGAATATTCTGTAAATGTTTATGTTCTGTTCTGTTGAATGAACCACAAATCTCATGAACAATCTTGTTTTATCTTCTGGTAGCATTTATGTATCTTCTGTATCAGGTGTGGGGAAAAAAAAGAAAATACCAAAAAATAGTAAGTTTGTTTTTTATTCAGCACCCAAACTATGAATTCGCTGCTTTCATTGTTATTAATATTAACTTTCACTTAGTGTGCACCTGGGCAATCTGTTTTTTAACTACCTATGAGGAAATTCAGAAAAAACTATATGAAGAGATTGACCAAGTTTTGGGGAAGGGACCTATCACTTCAGAGAAAATTGAGGAGCTCAGGTAAGAACCTGAGGAAAGGGAGGGGTGGGGAGATCTTTAAAATTTGAATTGGTTTATCTTATTTAAAACTAATGCTAATATGGAAGAAAGCTATGTATTTTTACAGGACTTAAAGTATTTACATATAGATTTTAATAGATGACTTAATTTGCTTTTTAAAATCATAAGGTAGTCTTGGGAAACTTTTACATGGGCCTATATAAAATAGCATCAGTGATGTCTAATAAGTGGAACATTCATACATTGATGATAGGAATGCAAAATGGTACAGTTCTGTTGTAAAACAATGTGGCAGGATCTTACGAAATTGTACAGTATGACCCAGCAGTTCTCCTAGGCATTTACTGGAGAGAAATGAAAACATGTCCACACAGTGACCTGTATGCAAACATTTATTGCAGTATTATTCATAATAGCAAAAAACAGGAAGTAGTCCAAATATTCATCAACTGTTGAATAGATAAATTGTGTTATATCCATAAAATGGAATAGTACCAAGTAATAAAAAGTAACATAAAATCAGTACACAAAACAACATGGATAAATCTTACCATGCTAAGTGAAAAAAATCAAACACAGAAATAGTCTACAGTGTGTTTCATTCAGGTGACTTTCTGGAAAAGGCAAAGCTATTGTGATAGAAAGTAGGGCAGTGATGGGTGGGGCCCGAAATGGGGAGGGGATCGACTGCAAAGAGGCATGAGGGAAGTTTTCTAGGGAGAGGGAACTGTTACATATCTTTCTTGTGGTTGTAGTCACACAGTCATATATGATGACTCAAATTCATCAAACTGTACAGGTAAAGTAGATGGCATTTTTATGTGTAAGTAATGCCTTAATGTAAAAGATTTTTAAAAATAGCAACTGTGACTTCTTAGGGGGTTGGAAGTCTGAGACTGGGTAGGAAGCAACCTTACTTTGGGGCATCTTTCAACTATAGAAGATACAGATACAGCCATTAGAAAGAACTCGAAACCGTGGATTTCACAAGGAGACAGTTGTTAGGGATTCTTTAAAATGTTGAAAGCTTTACTGATTACAATTTAAACAAGTCATACATACTTGTTTTTTGAAGTTTTTATTATGCAGAAGTGTATGACATAGAAGGTGAATGTCCTTTGTAAATGAGGACAAGAAAGATAACAATTGTTAACTATCTATATTATTTTTCCAGACTTTTTCTATACATATATATGTATGTATTTAAAACGAAAAATTTAAAAACATTTTCAAGTACAAAGCATGTAACTCTTCTGTAAATTCCATGTTTTCTCTTAATGTGTTGTAGACAGTGTTCTACACAAAGTAACTCCACCACATCTAGTCAGTGAGTAAGTTTTGTTGGTTTTATTTTCCAAACAGCATTTAGTTAGAAGTTTAGTTTTAGTTCTTTCCATTGTCCCCCACCCCCACCCATAAGGAGCACCACCAACTTGTCTGGGGCATTTCAACAGCCTTGTGTCTGTCTTCCTATGAAAGTGAAAGTGAAATTCTCTCAGTCTTGTCTGACTCTTTGTGACCTCCACGGACTATACAGTCATTGGAATTCTCTAGGCCAGAATACTGCAGTGGGTAGCCTTTTGCTTCTCCAAGGGATCTTCCCAACCTAGGGATCAAACCCAGGTCTCCTGCATTGCAGGTAGTTCTTTGCCAGCTGAGCCACGAGGGAAGCCCAAGAATACTGGAGTGGGTAGCCCATCCCTTCTCCACTGGATCTTCCTGATTCAGGAATTGAACTGGGGTCTCCTGCATTGCCGGCAAATTCTTTATCAACTGAGCTACTCCAGATTGCTCTTGGAGCCAGTGACTGTACACTAATCTCTTCAGGTGCTTTAAAAATATACATAACCTGAGACTAATCCCAAACCAACAATCTCTGGGCATCAGAAAGTTTCAGAAGCTTCTCAGATGATCTAATGTGTAGTTAAAAGTTGAGAATCACTGTGCTCGTCATCTTTCTATATCTGGGGAGTTATATCAGATCATGCTGCTGCTAAGTTGCTTCAGTCGTGTCTGACTCTGTGCGAGCCCCTAGACGGCAGCCTACCAGGCTCCCCCGTCCCTGGGATTTTCCAGGGAAGAACACTGGAGTGGAGTGCCATTGCCTTCTCCGGTATCTGATCATACTCCCCTGTTTAAAATGCTTCAATGACTTCTGGTTCCCTTAAGATAAAATTTATGAAGCAGGGCAAAGACTAATAGAGTTTTGTCAAGAAAATGCACTGGTCATAGCAAACACCCTCTTCCAGCAACACAAGAGAAGACTCTACACATGGACATCACCAGATGGTCAACACTGAAATCAGATTGATTATATTCCATGCAGCCAAAGATGGAGAAGCTCTATACAGTCAACAAAAACAAGACCAGGAGCTGACTGTGGCTCAGATCATGAACTCCTTATTACCAAATTCAGACTTAATTGAAGAAAGTAGGGAAAACCGCTAGACCATTCATGTATGACCTAAGTCAAATCCATTATGATTATACAGTGGAAGTGAGAAATAGATTTTAGGGCCTAGATCTGATAGATAGAGTGCCTGATGAACTATGTAATGAGGTTCGTGACATTGTACAAGAGACAGGGTTCAAGACCATCCCCATGGAAAAGAAATGCAAAAAAGCAAAGTGGCTGTCTGGGGAGGCCTCACAAATAGCTGTGAAAAGAAGACAGGCGAAAAGCAAAGGAGAAAAGGAAAGATATAAGCATCTGAATGCAGAGTTCCAAAGAATAGCAAGAAGAGATAAGAAAGCCTTCTTCAGC
>SJYX01019609.1:626125-651877 GCA_006410675.1 Oreotragus oreotragus | reverse complement strand
CCATGAAGTGATGGGACCAGATGCCATGATCTTCGTTTTCTGAATGTTGAGCTTTAAGCCAACTTTTTCGCTCTCCTCTTTCACTTTCATCAAGAGGCTTTTTAGTTCCTCTTCACTTTCTGCCATAAGGGTGGTGTCATCTGCATATCTGAGGTTATTGATATTTCTCCCGGCAATCTTGATTCCAGCTTGTGTTTCTTCCAGTCCAGCATTTCTCATGATGTACTCTGCAAAGAAGTTAAATAAGCAGGGTGACAATATACAGCCTTGACGTCCTCCTTTTCCTATTTGGAACCAGTCTGTTGTTCCATGTCCAGTTCTAACTGTTGCTTTCTGACCTGCATATAGGTTTCTCAAGAGGCAGGTTAGGTGGTCTGGTATTCTCATCTTTTTGAGAATTTTCCACAATTTATTGTGATCCACACAGTCAAAGGCTTTGGCATAGTCAATAAACTAGTAATAGGTGTTTTTCGGGAAGTCTCTTGCTTTGTTTCATGATCCAGCGGACCTTGGCAATTTGATCTCTGGTTCCTCTGCCTTTTCTAAAACCAGCTTGAACATCAGGAAATTCTCGGTTCACGTATTATTACTATATATAAAATAGATAATCAGCGAGGACCAACTATATAGTATAGGGAACTCTACTCAATATTCTGTAATAACCTATATGGGAAAGAAACCAGAAAAAGAATAGATCTGTATGTATGTATAACTGAATCATTTTGCTGTTCACTTGAAATAAATGCAACATTGTAAACCAACTATATTCCAATATTAAAAAAAATTTTTTTTTAAGTTGGAAAAATCTAGTTTCATTCTCTTTTAACCTGGAAACAGAGATGTCTTCAAGTAAACACTTAGGGTCCCAATTTTCAAGTTAGTTTACAAAAAGAAAAAGCTGATTATATTTGATATAATTTTTCTATAGACTCTAATGTAAATAGAGTATATTCCAAAAGTAAATGATAATTTATACTCTTTAAAAAGACTATGAAAGCAGAATTCTTTTTTTTTTTCTTCTCATAGTAGAGTTTAGATCTTTTAAAAACATTTGTTTTTGAGGGGAATTTTTATGCTCCTTGGTGGGTTGATTATTTTGTTTTAATATATCCATTTCCCCATGACTCTTTACAGAGTAAAACTTTTTTGCTGTACAGTAAAAAATCCTTGGTGATGGTGGTTTAGTTGCTAAGTTGTGTCCAACTCTTGTGATCCTGTGGACTGTAGCCTGCCAGGCTCATCTGTCCATGGGATTCTCCAGGCAAGAATACTGGAGTGAGTTGCCATTTCCTTCACCATGGGATCTTCCGAACCCAGGAATTGAACCTGGTCTCCTGCATTGTAGGCAGATGATTTACCAATATTTCCTTCACTTATTAATAAGTCTGGGCCTCATGTAATATAATTTTGATGTGTATAATTTGAAGTCTGGTGACTTCAATTTTAAGAAATGAGATTTAATTGAAAAAACGCAATGTAAAATGCTTTGCATATTGATTTGATGGTCTCATGTAACATATTTTGAACACTCAATGTAAATACTCACTGTGTGATTTTGTGTGATTTATCCTTATATCTCATAAATGATATAAGTGCCTGTTATGCTTTTATTCCTTGATGGTTCTAGAGAAGTGTATTTTGCGCCTATTGTTTAGAAATAATAAAGTAAGCCAAAAGAGACATATGTTCAGTAGTTTAGGAACATAGAAAGTCAAAATAAAATATAATGTGACAGCAGTTTCTAGCTTTAGTAGTTTTTAAACTTTATTACATACCTGTGTTCTTATAGTGTAAATACATGCCATGCCAGTGGAGCTCTGTTTGACTGGCCCCAATTCTTTTTAGGTTTGATCCAGAGCGTTTTGATGATGAATCTGTAATGAAAACTTTCTCCTTGCTTGGATTTTCAGGCACACGGGAATGCCCAGAGTTGAGGTGAGATAATAAAGGAAAATGAAAGGAAAGCTGTCAGACTTTGTACTTAAAATTTTGATAATCACTGTTGATGAGAATGAACAATCTGTATAAATTGTATAAATTAAATTTAAAAGTTAAATTGTATAAATAATCGTAGATCTTTGGTAACCATGTCACTCTCTCCTGACTAGGTTTGCCTATATGGTGGCCACAGTGCTTTTGAGTGTTCTGCTGAGGAGACTGCACCTCCTTTCTGTGGAGGGACAAGTTATTGAAACTAAGTATGAACTGGTGACATCATCCAAAGAGGAAGCGTGGATCACTGTCTCAAAGAGATATTAAAATTGTATGCGTTTAACTTTGTTGAAGAAAATGATCATTTAGAAAATCTGTATTGAATCCTTTTAGAAACCAAGCATCACTGTGTAAAATAAACACCTATTAATAAATACTTCATCATGTAAATTTGGACTTTTGTATACCGGAATTTCTTGATGCAGCAGATACACTTATATTCATTGCATCAGTATAGTGATCATTTTAATGGGAGGCCTTCTCTTTTTAACTTTTGTCTTATCACTTTCTATGGCATTATTTTGATTTTCTTAGTCTTGGTTTGATTTCTAAAATTAATTTTCTTGAAGATAAATAATTTTGTACAGTAATATTTTCCAGATGTTTGTAAAAAAGAAAAATAATATTAACTCCTTTTCATAGTTATGGTAAATCACCTAAAAGGGGGGGAAAAGGACTTTTCATAACTTTTATTTAATGGATTAATGTTTTCATTTTCAAAGTATAAAGTAATTTGTGTTTAATTATTGTTACTAGGTTTGAGTAATTCAGTGAATAATGTACCTTGTATTTGCTATTGTTGTGCATTCCCAGACAACAGTGTTCATTTCATGACTTATACATTGCTCATCATTTTGAACAGTTCTGAATTATTTGGAAAATTATATAGTTGTTTTTGAATGTGTTTTGAAATGTCCCTCCTAAGTAACAAATCAAGAATGAGGCTTGTCTGTCCATTTTTGCTGAAAATCTTAGTTCAGTTCAGTTCATTCGCTCAGTCGTGTCAGACTCTTTGCGACCCCATGAATTGCAGCACGCCAGGCCTCCCTATCCATCACCATCTCCCGGAGTTCACTCAGACTCATGTCCATCGAGTCCGTGATGCCATCCAGCCATCTCATCCTCGGTCGTCCCCTTCTCCTNGTTCTTCCTCCTGGGGTGAAGCACAGAAGACAGGGAGCACAGTAAGTTCCATGTCGGTTTGGCTCACTGCTATATCCCCAGCATCTGGCATAAGATCTGGCATACAGGAAAGGACCAATAAAAAAGGTTGCCTGACTAAATGGTTCACATTCTTTAGCCAGAAATGGAAGTCACGAGGAGGGTCAGTAGAGTACAAGGGCTCCAACAAGGAAAAATAGGGGAGGTAAGGGAGTGAGAGAATAAGGAATTCAGGTGAATTGGAATGACTAGGTCACTCCTAGCCTGGAGAATTTCTGGACCATGCACAGATTAAAGAACTAGCGAAGAGAGATGTTCCTACTGTCTATATAGATCACTTTGGACAAAAAGGGTTCTGTTCTGCGAACACTACATCTCCATGAAACACCAGTTTTTCAGGATAATAGGCGTAACCTGTAAAGGGGTACCTTCATCAAATACATCTGGAACATTCAGTGTTACATCAAGTTAAAATAGGTTTCCTTACATTAGAACTTCTCAGCTCTTCCAATATAATATGCATTACAGGTGTCTGAAAGAACATACATGCACAATCTGAGAATGAATATGATCAAGGAAACTTTTTCTCAGAATATCTCAGAGGATAGGGTACCATGAAACACTTTGGGAAATAATGCTCTTGCTAACCTAATAAAGAACTCTGATCCTTACATATTTTCTAGTTTAATGATAATCTGATGATAAGATATAGAGGAACAAAGGTCTACTTGCTTACCAACTATTCTGGTTGATACTCTGTAGAACTATAGCTGATTATAAGTCTATGTTCACACTTAATACAGACATCACTGAAAGATGTCCATACAACATCTTCTTAAATACTTCCAGCAATACATATCACAAAGTACTATTAGCATTAGAAGTAGTTTGGTTTTATCAACTATTAAGTAACTTTAATAATTTCCTATATGTGCATAGAAAACTCAGTAAAGATTTCATTCATTTATTCAAAAATATTTACTGATTGCCATTTGGAGACAGGCACCTTACAACTTTATCCATGATAGTTACCATGGTGGGGTAACACAGTTTCATTTTTACCATTAAGTGTTAAAAATTAAAACAAGAATTTGCAAGTATTTTAGACATACATAAAACCAAATTTAAAAAAAAACAAAAAACTACCAGACAGGATTATTCGTCATTTATTTACTCCTGGCACGTTTTCCACGCTATAACAAGATCTGCTTCCAATCTGAAGAAAGACAGCCACCAAACCATAAACTGCCTGAATGGGAAGCACACTGGAAGAAGGAATGTCATTTCCTGCCCTTTTGTTTATTGTCTGGATATTTTATAAAATCGCTTCAAGCTCAAATTTTACAATTAGCCATAAAAATCTGTAAATCAAACATAAAATTAACTTCTACTTTCAAAGCCTACCACCCCCCAAACAAGATCTTACAAGAATGAAGTAACAAAAGAAAATGTTTAAAATGTATTAAACAAAAAGCAGATGTTGTTGTTCTGACCGCAGTGGGTAAAAATATACGCATGTGGGAACAGGCAAAACCCTTGAACAGCGGGTCAAGTGGCGACTGAGTTGCCACTGTTAGTTTTGAGAATTCTTTTAATACCTCTGTTACATTACTCTTCTATAAACTGTACATCATTTGAAATTACTGCTTCTCTCTTAAGAACAAAACCCCACTATACCCCACTGACGATATTAAGATAATCTGAAGTTTAGATCTTTCAGTGTTTCTTAGCTAGTATTTGCTATCTTCAGTTACAGTTCTGTTTCTTCTTGCAAGAATGAAGAACTATTTTTTGTTTTAATTGGAGGACAATTGCTTTACAATATCGTGTCGCTGCTGCTGCTGCTAAGTCACTTCAGTCGTGTCCAACTCTGTGTGACCCCAAAGATGGCAGCCCACCAGGCTCTGCCGTCCCTGGGATTCTCCAGGCAAGAACACTGGAGTGGGTTGCCATTTCCTTCTCCAATGCATGAAAGTGAAAAGTGAAAGTGAAGTCGCTCATTTGTGTCCGACTCTTAGCGACCCCTCGGCTGCAGCCTACCAGGCTCCTCCGTCCATAGGATTTTCCAGGCAAGAGTACTGGAGTGGGGTGCCATTTGGCCTCTGCCATATGTCATCAGCAAGTATCCGCTCCCTCCCTCCTGAACACACCTCCCATCTCTCACCCAATCCCACCCCTCTGGGTTGTCACACAACACTGGGTTGAGCTCCCTCTGTCACACAGGACGTTCCCAGTTGCTGTCTGTTTTACATTTGGTAATGGATGTTTCCATGCTGTTCTCTCAATCCATCCCACCCACTCCACCGTCTGTGCTCTACATCTGTCTCCACTGCTGCCCCGCACATAGGTTCATCAGTCATCTTTCTAGATTCCATACACATGCTTTAATAGACAATATTTGATTTTCTCTGACTTACTTCACTCTGTATAATAGGCTCTAGGTTCATCCACCTCAAGTTAGTCCCACCAGCACCTAGTCATGTTCTAAGGACTAAATGAGATGGGTATACAAAGAAGCTGGTCGGTAACAAACGCTTTCTCCAGTCCCATGCTCTACTTTCAGCAAGTTTCCTTTTATCAGTGTAGGTCACTTACCACACTCAAAGCAACACTGTATCGAGCCCTGCTGGCCCTGCCGGTTTTCTGGCTTCTGCAGTAACAGTGACAGCTTTGTTACCTCCCCCTACTCCTCCTCTTCTACCTTCATCATTGGTCTCAGGAACTTAGGAAACAGGCACAGGACTGGCAACGAAGAAAAACAAGGCCAGTAGCATCATTTTGCTGACATTATCAAAATCCACCCTTGAAATAGTGTCCATTTCTCTCGTAGCTGTCTTCTTGCAGCTCCCAAACGACTCCTTGATTCTACTGGCCACATCTTCACTTTTATACACTCAGTAGAATTATGCTTTTTTAAGCAATTTTCAATCTGTCAACATAACCACTTGTGAAAAAAAAAAAGTACATTTTATAACAAGCGACAGTACTTTTTATGGATCTGAAGAAAAAAATCAAGATGTCTTCAGAGAAGAATGTTAATGTTTCCCTCAGAGTCCAAAAACGACAACAAAGATTCTTAAAATGCCCTCTTAAAAGGTAAAATGCCACCCCAATTTCAACTTAATTATATCAAAATTTTTTCTTAAAATTTTTTCTTAGGTTAGTGATTTCATTTTTTAAGTGCTCACTGTAGTACCTACATTATGTTTTGACTTTAGCAGCTTGAGTTTCTTAATATATAACTGTTTTGATAGAATGGATGGAGAAGTAAGGCCATTTTTAAAGCTGAAAAGAATAACAGTATTTGAGAAGAGAAAAAGGGGAAGAAAAAAATTGGCAAGTCTGTATTTACTTATGAGTGAGAACACTAATGTTTCAGTTGTAGAAAATGTTATTGGTTAATAACACATCAAATGAGAGAACTTTATGTATATCTGTGAAAAGTATATGTGGATAAAAGAGTAGAAAGATTAACCTCAGAAGCTGAACACTGGTTAAGTTCAAACAGTGGGGATGGAATTTCCTGTTTTTGTGCTTCTATATTTCCTAGATTTTTCTATAATAACCCATATAATTTTTCTAATAAAAATAGAACATTTTATCTTTAAAATACAAACTATTTTAATACAAGGGAAACAAATGAAATTTTGATATTGGATCTATAAAGAAGGTAGAATCTATTTATATATATATAAATAAAACTGCACATTTGTGGGCCAGAAAACATGTGTTTTTGTTTTTTCCCAAACATGCACAGAACTAATTCTATTTGGATTTTATTAGCACAAAGTATGGAAGAGCCCTTTCATGCCATAAGAAATGTGTTGTGTTGATGTTTTTAAAAATAAACTTCTGAACTATTAAAAAGAATGCAGATCAAAACCAGTGAAGAGAGAGATTTTAAAAAGCTAAAAAGCTATAAAACTTGAAAGTCCAGCCAGAGGCATGTTACAAGCATCAGTGATACTGAGGCTACTAAAATTTAGGTTGCTTCACAAAGGACCAAGAACAACAGTGAATGGATAACTTATTTTACACATGATAAAGAGTATTTTAAAAAAATCTTAAGAGAAGATGACTTATTTTTAATGTTGCAAATTAGTGATGTAACTGGATAAAATATGCTTATGTATCTGATTCTTCTATCCTCTATTTTCCTCAAATTCAATCATTATTAAGCACTGTTTCTTTTCATTTATTGGCAATATGGCAACACCCTGACTCTGGCTCAGCTACCCTGTTGTTGCTGATCTCGTCTCACTAGAATTCCACTTCCCTGATTTTAATGACACTTGGCATACAAATCATCTGCCTCCTCTAACCTTCCACTGCCATTTTCACAAAGCCAAATAAGGTACTTAATAATAAAGGAAGATGCTCTGTATACACTAAGCCATAGAAAATGAAGGTGAGAGGAAATAAATGTAAAACATGCCTTCATTGAAACAACATGATGCTAAGATCTAGGACATTTCACTTCAGGTTTCCAAATTTAAATTATTCCATAAATTAAATATTTTGACAGAAATAAAGGCTGCATCTAGTTATTACTTAGTTTCTATGTTTAACAACTCTATTAGGTCTGAAATGTTAGCTATATAACCATAAACATAGCATAAAATGACTCTTTAACCAGAGTACATTCTTGAAACTTAAATTACAAGAGAAATTCGGCAGTGTCAATAATAAGTCCATTTGCAAACATTTATCATTATTCTTCCTTTACTGTCTATTGGCACTTGGCATATTTCCTCCAGTTATCTTTTTTAAAACGTATTTAAAAGAAATTCTTCAAGAACAATATAACCAGAAAAAAAAGCAAAACTAAAATACAATGCTGTCAATAAAAAAGTATTAAATATAAAACTTATCAGTACTAATATGTAAATCTGGAACGATACTTCAAATATTTTTGAAAAAGCTTATTAGCTGTTTCCCACTAGAAGCTGTTTTGTCCATTTATAAACTGCATGTTTTCTTGCCAACTTGTATGAGCTTTTTATATGTAATATGGGATATTATCCCTTTCTGTCATATATATTGCAAATATTTTCACCCATATTTCTTTTTTTTTAATTTGGTTTGGTTTTTAGTTAATGGTCTCTCATTTCTTAGTCATAAGTTCATTATGGTTAGGATATAACATAATAAATTTAGGAATTGCTTTTTCTACAAATGAGAATTAGTGGAATAATATCTGGTGATGTCCATGTGTAGAGTCTTCTCTTGTGTTGCTGGAAGAGGGTGTTTGCTATGACCAGTGCATTTTCTTGGCAAAACTCTATTTGCAATCTCAAAAACGACAGAATGATCTCTGTTCGTTTCCAAGGCAAACCATTCAATATCACAGTTATCCAAGTCTGTGCCCCAACCAGTAATGCTGAAGAAGCTGAAGTTGAATGGTTTTATGAAGACCTACAAGACCTTGTAGAACTAACACCCAAAAAAGATGTCCTTTTCATTACAGGGGACTGGAATGCTAAAGTAGGAAGTCAAGAAACACCAGGAGTAACAGGCAAATTTGGCCTTGGAATGTGGAATGAAGCAGGGCAAAGACTAATAGACTTTTGCCAAGAAAATGCACTGGTCATAGCAAACACCCTCTTCCAGCAACACAAGAGAAGACTCTACACATGGACATCACCAGATATTATTCCACTAATTCTCATTTGTAGAAAAAGCAATTCCTAAATTTATTATGTTATATCCTAACCATAATGAACTTATGACTAAGAAATGAGAGACCATTAACTAAAAACCAAACCAAATTAAAAAAAAAGAAATATGGGTGAAAATATTTGCAATATATATGACAGAAAGGGATAATATCCCATATTACATATAAAAAGCTCATACAAGTTGGCAAGAAAACATGCAGTTTATAAATGGACAAAACAGCTTCTAGTGGGAAACAGCTAATAAGCTTTTTCAAAAATATTTGAAGTATCGTTCCAGATTTACATATTAGTACTGATAAGTTTTATATTTAATACTTTTTTATTGACAGCATTGTATTTTAGTTTTGCTTTTTTTTCTGGTTATATTGTTCTTGAAGAATTTCTTTTAAATACGTTTTAAAAAAGATAACTGGAGGAAATATGCCAAGTGCCAATAGACAGTAAAGGAAGAATAATGATAAATGTTTGCAAATGGACTTATTATTGACACTGCCGAATTTCTCTTGTAATTTAAGTTTCAAGAATGTACTCTGGTTAAAGAGTCATTTTATGCTATGTTTATGGTTATATAGCTAACATTTCAGACCTAATAGAGTTGTTAAACATAGAAACTAAGTAATAACTAGATGCAGCCTTTATTTCTGTCAAAATATTTAATTTATGGAATAATTTAAATTTGGAAACCTGAAGTGAAATGTCCTAGATCTTAGCATCATGTTGTTTCAATGAAGGCATGTTTTACATTTATTTCCTCTCACCTTCATTTTCTATGGCTTAGTGTATACAGAGCATCTTCCTTTATTATTAAGTACCTTATTTGGCTTTGTGAAAATGGCAGTGGAAGGTTAGAGGAGGCAGATGATTTGTATGCCAAGTGTCATTAAAATCAGGGAAGTGGAATTCTAGTGAGACGAGATCAGCAACAACAGGGTAGCTGAGCCAGAGTCAGGGTGTTGCCATATTGCCAATAAATGAAAAGAAACAGTGCTTAATAATGATTGAATTTGAGGAAAATAGAGGATAGAAGAATCAGATACATAAGCATATTTTATCCAGTTACATCACTAATTTGCAACATTAAAAATAAGTCATCTTCTCTTAAGATTTTTTTAAAATACTCTTTATCATGTGTAAAATAAGTTATCCATTCACTGTTGTTCTTGGTCCTTTGTGAAGCAACCTAAATTTTAGTAGCCTCAGTATCACTGATGCTTGTAACATGCCTCTGGCTGGACTTTCAAGTTTTATAGCTTTTTAGCTTTTTAAAATCTCTCTCTTCACTGGTTTTGATCTGCATTCTTTTTAATAGTTCAGAAGTTTATTTTTAAAAACATCAACACAACACATTTCTTATGGCATGAAAGGGCTCTTCCATACTTTGTGCTAATAAAATCCAAATAGAATTAGTTCTGTGCATGTGTTTGGGAAAAAAGAAAAACACATGTTGTCTGGCCCACAAATGTGCAGTTTTATTTATATATATATAAATAGATTCTACCTTCTTTATAGATCCAATATCAAAATTTCATTTGTTTCCCTTGTATTAAAATAGTTTGTATTTTAAAGATAAAATGTTCTATTTTTATTAGAAAAATTATATGGGTTATTATAGAAAAATCTAGGAAATATAGAAGCACAAAAACAGGAAATTCCATCCCCACTGTTTGAACTTAACCAGTGTTCAGCTTCTGAGGTTAATCTTTCTACTCTTATCCACATATACTTTTCACAGATATACATAAAGTTCTCTCATTTGATGTGTTATTAACCAATAACATTTTCTACAACTGAAACATTAGTGTTCTCACTCATAAGTAAATACAGACTTGCCAATTTTTTTCTTCCCCTTTTTCTCTTCTCAAATACTGTTATTCTTTTCAGCTTTAAAAATGGCCTTACTTCTCCATCCATTCTATCAAAACAGTTATATATTAAGAAACTCAAGCTGCTAAAGTCAAAACATAATGTAGGTACTACAGTGAGCACTTAAAAAATGAAATCACTAACCTAAGAAAAAATTTTAAGAAAAACTTTTGATATAATTAAGTTGAAATTGGGGTGGCATTTTACCTTTTAAGAGGGCATTTTAAGAATCTTTGTTGTCGTTTTTGGACTCTGAGGGAAACATTAACATTCTTCTCTGAAGACATCTTGATTTTTTTCTTCAGATCCATAAAAAGTACTGTCGCTTGTTATAAAATGTACTTTTTTTTTTTCACAAGTGGTTATGTTGACAGATTGAAAATTGCTTAAAAAAGCATAATTCTACTGAGTGTATAAAAGTGAAGATGTGGCCAGTAGAATCAAGGAGTCGTTTGGGAGCTGCAAGAAGACAGCTACGAGAGAAATGGACACTATTTCAAGGGTGGATTTTGATAATGTCAGCAAAATGATGCTACTGGCCTTGTTTTTCTTCGTTGCCAGTCCTGTGCCTGTTTCCTAAGTTCCTGAGACCAATGATGAAGGTAGAAGAGGAGGAGTAGGGGGAGGTAACAAAGCTGTCACTGTTACTGCAGAAGCCAGAAAACCGGCAGGGCCAGCAGGGCTCCATACAGTGTTGCTTTGAGTGTGGTAAGTGACCTACACTGATAAAAGGAAACTTGCTGAAAGTAGAGCATGGGACTGGAGAAAGCGTTTGTTACCGACCAGCTTCTTTGTATACCCATCTCATTTAGTCCTTAGAACATGACTAGGTGCTGGTGGGACTAACTTGAGGTGGATGAACCTAGAGCCTATTATACAGAGTGAAGTAAGTCAGAGAAAATCAAATATTGTCTATTAAAGCATGTGTATGGAATCTAGAAAGATGACTGATGAACCTATGTGCGGGGCAGCAGTGGAGACAGATGTAGAGCACAGACGGTGGAGTGGGTGGGATGGATTGAGAGAACAGCATGGAAACATCCATTACCAAATGTAAAACAGACAGCAACTGGGAACGTCCTGTGTGACAGAGGGAGCTCAACCCAGTGTTGTGTGACAACCCAGAGGGGTGGGATTGGGTGAGAGATGGGAGGTGTGTTCAGGAGGGAGGGAGCGGATACTTGCTGATGACATATGGCAGAGGCCAAATGGCACCCCACTCCAGTACTCTTGCCTGGAAAATCCTATGGACGGAGGAGCCTGGTAGGCTGCAGCCGAGGGGTCGCTAAGAGTCGGACACAAATGAGCGACTTCACTTTCACTTTTCACTTTCATGCATTGGAGAAGGAAATGGCAACCCACTCCAGTGTTCTTGCCTGGAGAATCCCAGGGACGGCAGAGCCTGGTGGGCTGCCATCTTTGGGGTCACACAGAGTTGGACACGACTGAAGTGACTTAGCAGCAGCAGCAGCGACACAATATTGTAAAGCAATTGTCCTCCAATTAAAACAAAAAATAGTTCATTCTTGCAAGAAGAAACAGAACTGTAACTGAAGATAGCAAATACTAGCTAAGAAACACTGAAAGATCTAAACTTCAGATTATCTTAATATCGTCAGTGGGGTATAGTGGGGTTTTGTTCTTAAGAGAGAAGCAGTAATTTCAAATGATGTACAGTTTATAGAAGAGTAATGTAACAGAGGTATTAAAAGAATTCTCAAAACTAACAGTGGCAACTCAGTCGCCACTTGACCCGCTGTTCAAGGGTTTTGCCTGTTCCCACATGCGTATATTTTTACCCACTGCGGTCAGAACAACAACATCTGCTTTTTGTTTAATACATTTTAAACATTTTCTTTTGTTACTTCATTCTTGTAAGGTCTTGTTTGGGGGGTGGTAGGCTTTGAAAGTAGAAATTAATTTTATATTTGATTTACAGATTTTTATGGCTAATTGTAAAATTTGAGCTTGAAGCGATTTTATAAAATATCCAGACAATAAACAAAAGGGCAGGAAATGACATTCCTTCTTCCAGTGTGCTTCCCATTCAGGCAGTTTATGGTTTGGTGGCTGTCTTTCTTCAGATTGGAAGCAGATCTTGTTATAGCGTGGAAAACGTGCCAGGAGTAAATAAATCACGAATAATCCTGTCTGGTAGTTTTTTGTTTTTTTTTAAACTTGGTTTTATGTATGTCTAAAATACTTGCAAATTCTTGTTTTAATTTTTAACACTTAATGGTAAAAATGAAACTGTGTTACCCCACCATGGTAACTATCATGGATAAAGTTGTAAGGTGCCTGTCTCCAAATGGCAATCAGTAAATATTTTTGAATAAATGAATGAAATCTTTACTGAGTTTTCTATGCACATATAGGAAATTATTAAAGTTACTTAATAGTTGATAAAACCAAACTACTTCTAATGCTAATAGTACTTTGTGATATGTATTGCTGGAAGTATTTAAGAAGATGTTATATGGACATCTTTCAGTGATGTCTGTATTAAGTGTGAACATAGACTTATAATCAGCTATAGTTCTACAAAGTATCAACCAGAATAGTTGGTAAGCAAGTAGACCTTTGTTCCTCTATATCTTATCATCAGATTATCATTAAACTAGAAAATATGTAAGGATCAGAGTTCTTTATTAGGTTAGCAAGAGCATTATTTCCCAAAGTGTTTCATGGTACCCTATCCTCTGAGATATTCTGAGAAAAAGTTTCCTTGATCATATTCATTCTCAGATTGTGCATGTATGTTCTTTCAGACACCTGTAATGCATATTATATTGGAAGAGCTGAGAAGTTCTAATGTAAGGAAACCTATTTTAACTTGATGTAACACTGAATGTTCCAGATGTATTTGATGAAGGTACCCCTTTACAGGTTACGCCTATTATCCTGAAAAACTGGTGTTTCATGGAGATGTAGTGTTCGCAGAACAGAACCCTTTTTGTCCAAAGTGATCTATATAGACAGTAGGAACATCTCTCTTCGCTAGTTCTTTAATCTGTGCATGGTCCAGAAATTCTCCAGGCTAGGAGTGACCTAGTCATTCCAATTCACCTGAATTCCATATTCTCTCACTCCCTTACCTCCCCTATTTTTCCTTGTTGGAGCCCTTGTACTCTACTGACCCTCCTCGTGACTTCCATTTCTGGCTAAAGAATGTGAACCATTTAGTCAGGCAACCTTTTTTATTGGTCCTTTCCTGTATGCCAGATCTTATGCCAGATGCTGGGGATATAGCAGTGAGCCAAACCGACATGGAACTTACTGTGCTCCCTGTCTTCTGTGCTTCACCCCAGGAGGAAGAACCCCAAAATCTCATGTGCCAAAGCTTAACTTTCTAGCACTTGAGTTCTCTAGGTCCTTGGTTTGGAAGCAACTCAAAGACTCTTCAGGTTGGTGGCTGAAAGGGACAGAAGGAGGAACTTGTAGCTGACTACACGACAAAGGACAGAAGGCTTCCGTTAGAGGCACAAGGAGGGAAGAAGGGCAAGGGACTGCTGGGAGTCAGACCATTCTTTTTGTTATTTTAATATGAGCGAGAGAATTAAACTACGTGTCTTACCAAGGAAAACTGTCAACACTGATGAGGAATAGGAATACTGGAGATCATTTAGAGTGAGAAGAAATAAAGCTAGGAATTGGTTTGACTAGGTTAAGAGAGATTTTTGTCCAAATTTCTATGACTTGTTCAATTATACTGCATCACTAAGTGGTTTATCTTTTATGATTTGTTGTTTGTATTGCAAGGTCATCAGCTAATAGATAATTAATTTTTAGACCTTAAAAGGATACTGTAGAGATTATATGGTAACCTGCTCACAGTTTAAAATTTTGGAGGGAGAAGCCTAGAGCCTCTGGGAGTAGAAGAGTAATATTCTTGGGCTTTCATTTTGGATTTTCTTAATAGCTTCAGATAGCTTTCTGAAGACAGGTGCTTAAATCAGTGCTGCTATTATATTCACAGGGATTTTGTTAAGCTTTCAAGGAGGTGTAGATTCAGAAGGAATTGGGAAAAAAATTTTTTAATATTCTTGATGCAGAGCCTTTGAGGGAGATGCAAATGTGTATTGAATGTTAAATTTACTTAGATTTAAAAATACATATCTTCAAGCAAAGTTGCCATGACAACCTGTCTTAATGTGTGTATAAAATTTATGTCTGTCTCTGAGATTTTCATCTTTCCCAATACAGGGTTTAATCACAAGAATTGGGCACTGTGGTATATTTCTAGCTAGATGATGACCTGTGAGAATTAGGTAATTTTGGGAAATGCAAATCAAGTATTATAGCAGTTGTGTAGTGTGGTGATCCCACCAAGGTAAATTTCATCTTGTTCTCTCCATGATCAGAGATTGATCTGGCTTGAAATCTAAGCTGAAATTCTGGATGCAAATAGAACCATGCGTCTGTTTTGAGTTTCTGTTTTTTCGTATTTAGAGGATTTGTAGGAGAGCCCTTGGAGGTGTGGGAAATTTTGTACTAAATCTCTTGGATAACCCCCCAAAACTGATCCCGTCTCTTTGGGATCATTAAATCTAATCCATAGTTGATAGCATAGGTTGACTCAGAACCACAAGAGACATCTCTGCAATGGCCAGGCATGTGCACAGAGATACCACAGAGACTCCTGGCCTGAACTCCAACCCAGCAGTGCTGAGAGATACCATTATCAGACCTCTTCACTTCCTTTTACTTCACTTCAGATATTTGTCTGTCAGACTCTCTTTTGCATGTCAGGGGCCAGAAGAGTGCTAGGATTTTGGACACCCAAAGTTTGGAAAAAAGGAATTCTCATCCTTAGTTCGGGAAATACGAATTTATTTAGTAATGGAGTAAGGAGGTGATCACTGCTGCCTTTTAGTAAATATGACTTGAACTTAACTCTTAACATGGCTACTTGAGGTTTTGAGATGCTTGCAATAGAGCTGTTATGTTTTATATTTTAGTTTTTCTGTAGCACAGTCAAGAACCCCTGAAAGTAATTAATTAAGGTGAGGTTAGAAGTATCATCTACTATTGTGCTGGCTTTGAGTTAGTCTTATAGACTTTGTAAAACTATGTTACACTTAAGCGAACCCATGGATATGTTCTAATCCAATACCCTAATAAAAGGGGAAAATCAAAGCTGAGACAATTTATTCTATATGAGAGTTTGCCCATACTAGTACAGTTTTTTTTTCAAACTTTTTCCAAATGTGATTTCCTTTTGATTTTATCCTATTCTCTAAAGGATGAATTTAACCAAGGAAAGGACCCCTAAACAAAAACCGCCTAATTTAGTATACTATGCTTTTGATAACTGGGAGAAACAGGATAATAGTCTCCTAAAAACAAACACTTAAAAACAGTTGTCCTCTCTGAGGGAGAGGGGGAGGGTGGGATGATTTGGGAGAATAGCATGGAAGTATGTATACTATCATGTAAGAAACGAATCGCCAGTCTATGTTCGATGCAGGATGCAGGATGCTTGGGGCTGGTGTATGGGGATCATCCGGAGGGATGATGTGGGGTGGGAGGTGGGAGGGGGGTTCATGTTTGGGAGTTCGTGTACACCCATGGCAGATTCATGTCAATGTATGCCAAAACCAATAGAGTATTGTAAAGTAAAATAATAAATAAATAAAAAGAAAAAAAAATAGTGATTTGATAACCCTCCAAAAAAAATAAAAACAGTTGTCCTATCTGTGAACGGGACATGCTATGATATTTATAAAGGTTTGGGGGTTTATTTTATAAGAGGTACAATCAGGGCCAGCCACATAATTTGTATGCTCAGTGCAAAATGAAAATGTGAGGTCTAAGCTGGCGATGAAGTCAATCTGTCCTCACATGAGTTTGCTGCTATAACCCATGGTTGATGAGAGGGTGACCCCCAAGGGATTGAAGTCCCCATGCTGGGACAGTGTTGTTTACCTGAAATGGGATAGGCAAAGAAGCCCCATCTGGTGAAAATGCTGTGGTGTGGCCAGCCCAAGGCAGACATGGCTTCTTGCCCTGCCTCAAGATTGCAGAGCAAACTGCTTGCTGGATCCCAGCCCTCCCCACACCTGCTCCCAGGCCCCCCACTGGAGGGTGACACGGCAGAAAGTGGGCCTCCCTCATCAGCTCTCCTCCTAATGCAGTCTTACTGCTGCTCTGGGTAGAAAGCAGCCTTGGTAATTAATGGGTGGGGGTGGAGAGAGGGAGGCCAGGCAGGATCCAGGGCACCAGGAAGCTGGTAACAGAACATGTCTAGGGAGGCAAGGAAGTAAACTCTAAGTCCCTAGTATATACTCCAGGGTACCATTGGACTTCATTTACAAAAGACAAATTCACATGTAAAATGTGAGAATTTCACTGCAGTGCCCTCTCAGTGTTATACCCCAAATGGGGTCCTTCTGAGCAGTGGGCTTCTGAGGGACTGCACTGGTTGCAGCCCATGAAACCCAGCCCGGGGTACGTCTCACCTTACACATCACTGAACTCTGACTCAGTGGTTTTTGAGCACTGTGTTTTGTGGTTTATGCCAGTTGTTCTTGCAAATACCCATAAATGTCTTTTTTATGATTTATCTTCAAGCGATTCAAGCCTCTCTAGGATATCTTAAAATTATTTACAACATAAGCAACAAATAGATGCCAAACGTAAAAGCAATTCATAATACACATTTTTATTAAAGTTGCAAAAGTGATCCAGTACACTAATAGTGGATTAAATCTTAAATCTTCAGTTCAGTTCAGTCACTCAGTTGTGTCCAATTTTTTGCAACCCCATGAATCGCAGCACGCCAGGCCACCTTGTCCATCACCAACTCCCGGAGTTCACCCAGACTCATGTCCATCGAGTCCGTGATGCCATCCAGCCATCTAATCCTCAGTCGTCCCCTTCTCCTCCTGCCCCCAATCCCTCCCAGCATCAGAGTCTATTCCAATGAGTCAACTCTTCGCGTGAGGTGGCCAAAGTACTGGAGTTTAAGCTTTAGCATCATTCCTTCCAAAGAAATCCCAGGGCTGATCTCCTTCAGAATGGACTGGTTGGATCTCCTTGCAGTCCAAGGGACTCTCAAGAGTCTTCTCCAACACCACAGTTCAAAAGCATCAGTTCTTCCGTGCTCAGNTTTCTTGACTTCCTACTTTTGCATTCCAGTCCCCTATGATGAAAAGGACATCTTTTTTGGGTGTTAGTTCTAAAAGTTCTTGTAGGTCTTCATAAAACCGTTCAGCTTCTTCAGCATTACTGGTTGGGGCATAGACTTGGATAACTGTGATATTGAATGGTTTGCCTTGGAAATGAACAGAGATCATTCTGTCGTTTTTGAGATTGCATCTAAATATTGCATTTCAGACTCTTTTGTTGACCATGATGGCTACCCCATTTCTTCTAAGGGATTCCTGCCCGCAGTAGTAGATATCATGGTCATCTTGAGTTAAATTCACTCATTCCAGTCCATTTTAGTTCGCTGGTTCCTAGAATGTCGACGTTCACTCTTGCCATCTCTTGTCTGACTGCTTCCAATTTGCCTTGATTCATGGACCTGACCTTCCAGGTTCCTATGCAATATTGCTCTTTGCAGCATTGGACCTTGCTTCTATCACCAGTCACATCGACAGCTGGGTATTGTTTTTGCTTTGGTTCCTTCCCTTCATTCTTTCTGGAGTTATTTCTCCACTGAACTCCAGTAGCATACTGGGCACCTACTGACCTGGGGAGTTCCTCTTTCAGTATCCTATCATTTTGCCTTTCATACTGTTCATGGGGTTCTCAAGGCAAGAATACTGAAGTGGCTTGCCATTCCCTTCTCCAGTGGACCACGTTCTGTCAGACCTCTCCACCATGACCCACTCGTCTTGGTTTGCCCCGCAGGCATGGCTTGGTTTCATTGAGTTAGACAAGGCTGTGGTCCTCGTGTGATTAGATTGACTAGTTTTCTGTGAGTATGGTTTCAGTGTGTCTGCCCTCTGATGCCCTCTTGCAACACCTACCATCTTACTTGGGTTTCTCTTACCTTGGGCGTGGGGTATCTCTTCATGGCTGCTCCAGCAACGCACAGCCGCTGCCCCTTACCTTGGACGAGGGGTATCTCCTCCTGGCCGCCTTTCCTGATCTTCAACGTGGGATGGCTCCTCGAGGCCCTCCTGCGCCGGCGCAGCCACCGCTCCTCGGTTTGTTGCTCCCGGCCGCCACCGCTGGCCTCGGGCGCGGGGTAGCTCCTCTCGGCTGCCGCCTCCAACCTCGGATGTGGGGTGTCTCCTCCCGGCCACCCCTGACCTTGGACGCGGGGTAGCTCCTCTCGGCCGTTCCTGCGCAGTCGCAGCCTGGCACTCTTGGCCTCTGCCCCAGACCTCGGAAGTGGGGTAACTCCTCTCGGCTGCGCTTTTTCCTATATTTTAATCATAATTGCCAAACATTTTTTTCTGCTGGAAGATAAAGTGGGATTTTTCCCCTGAAATAATCAACATAAAACCCTATGAAATATTTGAATGCTATGAGTTATTCACTTATTCATATGGTTGGACATCTAGATAATAGGAATCTGTGAGAAATATATTGTTAATTCCCGTGGAGGAGGAAGTAAGAAATCCTACCAGTGTATTTTAATTGTAGTTAAATTCAGCATTCTTTTCCATTTAAAAATACCAAAATTATTCTCTTCTAGTCTTTTCTTTCCAAGAGGCTACATAAAATTACTTTGACAAAGAGAATCATGAGTCACTTTTTTTGCTGTTAACTGCTTTTACATTCCATTTTATGAACATAGCAATCAGTGGTGAACAATATTCTTGTTCTTAGCAACCTTGTACTATATATGTGAGTCTTGTTAACATATACCATGGTGTTTAGTTAGCAGTTTTGTCAAAATATAACCTATTTGTTTGCAATATTACTGAAACTATCAAGAAATGGTGTTATTTTTAAAAGTTAGCAGCTTTGGAAATTATATATGCTTCTGTGAATATTCAGTATACAGCTTCTAATGGTATTAATGCATAATCAGAAAAACTGGTACCTTTCAAACTCTTAGGAATTCATGTTATTGAGGGAAGTATAGTTATCAGTAATAAAAACCTAGTTAGTACATTTTGAGCCTTGACACTCTATAAACCTTTAACATAATTTAAGATAAAATGTGAACAAAAGTAGCTAATTTTAGAAATCCAGTTTTTGTGAACTGATTGGTGATCTGTTCTGCTGTGGAAAGCAATGATCTGTTTTATGCTTTAACTCTCAAATTTATGTTTCTTGTATGGGGGAGGGAATATGTAAAGTCAATTTCAGTGGAAACTAAAGATTTGAGAAATTTGTATTCTTCCAAAAATACCTTTCAATATCAATTACCTACTCCATTGGTTCTATCTATACACAGAGATATATTATCATGGAAGAATTTCAGGTTTATATTGTCCATTCTCATGATTTGATGGGAAAAAATCTTATTTTTCACAGGGGAGGGAGCTATTTTGTGGTCTATCACAGGAAACTATTAGGATCCTAAATATTTAAATATAATCCTTTCAGGTTTTATCTTGGGATATATGTTATTTCTCTCTTTCTAAGAGTAATTTCTTCTTGCAAAATGCTTTTATTGGGTGTCTGGTAGTATGAGGGGACTATTGTTGATTTTGTTAGATTTGCTAACAATATTGTGGTTATGTGGCAAAATACCCTTATTTTTTTGGAAATTTGTAATGAAGCATGTAGGAGTTAAATGTCATGATTACTATAATTTTCTTTAAAATTCTTTAGCATAACAATAATATTTTATGAGGTACAATAGAAGCTATTTGTTACATCTAGTCAATGGATATTTGTGTCATAATTATACCATTTTCCATACTGTATATTTGTAATTTCCAAAGTAGACAAAAAATGACTTTCAGTACAAATGAAAATATATGTTTGAGAGTTGAGGACTACTGACTTCCTGAAAATGGGAGGGGACTTTTTTATTCTTACAGACTAATTTTGGAGAATGTGTATTCTTTCTAATCATTTTTAACATTTCTTAAAATGTGCATTCATACAGTTACAAAGCATGGGAAACTCTATTACAGAGTAAGGCTTTAAGAAAAATAGTTTGGTACACTTTAAAACATTAAATAAATATCCCTAAAATTGAGACCAAGATTTAAATAACTAAAACTGAGACCAAAATCTCATATGATAAAGTGTGCCTAAAAATATAAGGTTTAGATCCCAGTCATTTATTTCCTGATTACATATATAAAATTTGTTTCAAAGATTTAATATGTTCAAATTATATGCACTTGGCATTAAAATTTCCAGTATCTTAAATTTGATTAAAACTGTAAATATATATATATGTGTATGAACATATTAATCACTGATAACTATTTTTTTTGTTTGGAGTAAGAATGGGAACTAAGTTAACCATGTCATTGCTTGAGTAAAAAACTCTGCTGTGCATTTCTCCTGATTATTACTATAATATATCAAATTATATTACTGTAATAAATCCCTGTTTGATACTGTAATATATCAAACAGGGAATTTAATTACTTAAAAAGGAATTCTTTTAAATTTCATTGAAATATACATTCATTGATTATATATGCACATATATATCAAATATTGCCTGATAAAGTTATATAGTAGCAAGAAAACTAGTTTTGAGATTTTCGAGGTAAAGAAAGAAAACAATCCAAAGTATCTTATTGAAGAGGGCTTCCCTGGTGGCTCAGCAGTAAAAGAATCCACCTGCCAGTGCAGGAGACACAGGAGATGCAGACTCGATACCTGGGTTGGGAAGATCCCCTGGAGAAGGAAATGGCAACCCACTCCAGTATTTTTGCCTGGAAAGTCCCATGGACAGAGGAGCCTAGAAAGTTACAGTCCATGGGGTCACAAAAGAGTCAGACACAACTTAAGTCACTCAACAACAATAAATCTTCTTAAAGAAGGATGGCATTCTTATTTAATAGTTTCCAAACATGAGAAACACTGGGCTGGAAGAAGCACAAGCTGGAATCAAGATTGCCAGGAGAAATCTCAATAACTTCAGATATCCAGATACCACCACCCTTATGGCAGAAAGTAAAGAGGAACTCAAAAGCCTCTTGATGAAAGTGAAAGAGGAGAGTGAAAAAGTTGGCTTAAAGCTCAACATTCAGAAAATGAAGATCATGGCATCCGGTCCCATCACTTTGTGGGAAATAGATGGGGAAACAGTGGAAACAGTGTCAGACTTTATTTTTGGAGGCTCCAAAATCACTGCAGATGGTGACTGCAGCCATGAAATTAAAAGATGCTTACTCCTTGGAAGGAAAGTTATGACCAACCTAGATAGTATATTCAAAAGCAGAGACATTACTTTGCTGACTAAGGTCCATCTAGTCAAGGCTATGGTTTTTCCTGTGGTCATGTATGGATGTGAGAGTTGGACTGTGAAGAAGGCTGAGCACCGAAGAATTGATGCTTTTGAACTGTGGTGTTGGAGAAGACTCTTGAGAGTCCCTTGGACTGCAAGGAGATCCAACCAGTCCATCCTAAAGGAGATCAGTCCTGGGTGTTCTTTGGAAGGACTGATGCTAAAGCCAGTACTTTGGCCACCTCACGCGAAGAGTTGACTCACTGGAAAAGACTCTGATGCTGGGAGGGATTGGGGGCAGGAAGACAGAGGATGAGATGGCATCACTGACTTGATGGACGTGAGTTTGAGGGAACTCCGGGATTTGGTGATGGACCGGGAGGCCTGGCGTGCTGCAATTCAAGGGATCGCAGAGTCGGATACGACTGAGTGACTGAACTGAAACATTTAAGGTAAAACCAGGAAGTTCCATTGTGTTTAAATGAAACAGATGGTATTATTCTTTAGGTGCCATAAATGTTATTTGGTCTCTAATCTTTAAAATGTATGAGAAAATACAATAATACAAAGTACTAATTAATACTCCGTGCTATGGATTTTAAAGCTGGTAGGTTGATGTCACTTAAAAGTTTCTGTTGTTTATTGTTTAGTTACTAAGTCATGTCCAACTCTGCGATCCCATGGACTGTAGCTATCCAGGCTTCTCTGTCCATGGGATTTCCCAGGCAAGAACCCTGGAGTGGGTTCCAGTTTCCTTCTCCAGGGGATCTTCCCTACCCAGGCATCCAATCTGTGTCTCCTGTGTCTACTGCATTGGCAGGCAGATTCTTTACTGAGCCACCTGGGAAGAGAGACTGATAATCTGGAGAAAAAAAGATTTACTGATGAGGGCGTTGTTTATGATGAATTATGTCAGTGGTGTGCAGGAGGAATCTGAGGGGAAAGTCTGAAGTGAATGGACATGTCTCCTAGATGTAAGAGAAGCAATTGTAAACTTCTCAGTTAAGCAAATTTGTTTATTTAGAACCCATACTTTAAGGCAATATATTCTTTTGCATTGCCTTTCTTGGGAATTGGAATGAAAATTGACCTTCTCCAGTCCTGTGGCCACTGCTGAGTTTTCCAAATTTGCTGGCATATTAACTGCAGCACTTTCACAACATTGTCTTTCAGGATTTGAAACAGCTCCACTGGAATTCCATCACCTCCATTAGCTTTGTTCGTAGTGATGCTTTCTAAGGCCCACTTGACTTCACATTCCAAGATGTCTGGCTCTAGATGAGTGATCACATCATCATGATTATCTGGGTCGTGAAGATCTTTTCTGTACGGTTCTTCCGTGTATTCTTGCCACCTCTTCTTAATATCTTCTGCTTCTGTTAGGTCCAGACCATTTCTATCCTTTATCGAGCCCATCTTTGCATGAAATGTTCCCTTGGTATCTCTAATTTTCTTGAAGAGATCTCTAGCCTTTCCCATTCTATTGTTTTCCTCTATTTCTTTGCAATGATTGTTGAAGAAGCCTTTCTTATCTCTTCTTGCTATTCTTTGGAACTCTGCATTCAGAGTGACTGAACTGAACTGAACTGAACTGAAAGCAATATATTATTGTGCTTTACCTTAATTTTCTCATTTAGGAGTGATATCAATCCAGAGAATTCCACAGTATCTTTATTTCAGCAGAAGACTTTGACACTTTTTCACCAGTTAAGTGATCATGATGAAATATTTGATAAATGTGAGTTCTTCAAGGTACAATCACGACTGGCCCAATTCAAGGTATATTGATTGTAGCTCTGACCAACTAAGTGAGTCTTAGAGGGCCGACCCATTAGGCCCTCTTCTTGGCCTTCATTTATTCAACATTCTTATTAAAGGCAATAATGCATCCCAAAGTCTTGCTTAGTAAATCTGTAGATGATGTGAATCAAGATTATTTCCATAGATGGTAATGAGGATTTAAATTTGGTGAAAAGTCAAGGCACAATTAATTGGAAAGAAATATCAGGACCTGCAGTTTGATTTTTTAAAAATCAACTGCACTCAGCATGACTGGGTTAATATATTAAAAAATCTACAAAATTTTAAATGCTTACTTTGAATCAAATTGGTAATATAATTACTTAAAATTTTTGTCTTGGGCTGCGTTAATAAAAGTGTTCTTTCTGATTTGAGGAGATAATAGCCTTACTGGTCTCTTAGAAAAATAATCCATGCTCATTTTAGAAGAACTTAAGAGGAGCAAGAACAAACGCCCTACAGTCCCACCAATTATACATGCACACTGATGCATGGTGTTTTTATAGATTTTGTAGTTGTCTTTTTTACTGAAATGACCTCGGTGGCAACAGAAGTGTGCATCTATGTTCTTTGATCCTTAGATTTTTGCTGAATATTAAAAGGCCTTCTGTCTGTAGAGAGTCCCAGTTAGGCCTTCATAGCCAGAAGGGCAGTTTCATTGGCATCACCTGGGAACTTGTTAGAACTATAAATGGGGGCAGGCCAACTGATTCAGAAACTCTAGGGGTTCCGCCTAGCACTTCTGTGTTTTCACAAGCCCTGCAGGTGATTCTAATCCAAGGAGAAGTTTGAGAACGGATCTGAGTTTAACCCTTTGATTTTTCAGTTAAGGAAGCTAAAATCCGAAGAAACTGTCACAAATTAATTTGAGAAAGTACATGCTAGAATCTTTCAGTGATTCCTAGGATGATGAGTCAGCCCTCTGGGGAGAACTGTTTATTGGGCTAATTACTAAGCAGTACTTGAAAGAATGCCAGATGGAAACAAGTAATGGGGGGAGAGTGTGTAGCATTTCACTTAGCCTGGTGGACATCTTACAGGTCAATAGCAGACTTTGATTCATTGAAATTAAGTCTAAGAGAAAAGATTGCTTGATCTAGTAATGTTAATTCCTGAAGCAAGTTTATGTGCCATCTAAGTAACTACTCCATTCCACCACTAAGGCTAATGAATATCTCTGGAGTGTGACTCTAGAGCTCTCATTTTAAAAGCGCCTCACACTTAAGTTTGAGAACCACTAATACAGAAGACATCTTAACTGGTTAAGAATAAAACCAGTCAGACTCCTTTAGCTTCAGACTGGAACATTTTCAGTATCCTTTAACTTGAATTCCACAGAAAAAACTCAAAACAATTTGCTAATGTGTATATCAAAAAGCCAATAGAACAATGGGAAAGCATTAAAGTGATTTGAGACAGTAATTTCCTCATTAAATCCTGAAAGATGATGCTGTGCAAGTGCTACACTCAATATGGCAGCAAATTTGAAAAACTCAGCAGTGGCCACAGGACTGGAAAAGGTCAGTTTTCATTCCAATTCCAAAGAAAGGCAATGCAAAACAATGCTCCAACTACTGCACAATTGCACTCATCTCACATGCTAGTAAAGTAATGCTCAAAATTCTCCAAGCCAGGCTACAGCAATACGTGAACCGTGAACTCCCTGATGTTCAAGCTGGTTTTAGAACAGGCAGAGGAACCAGAGATCAAATTGCCAACATCCTCTGGATCATGGAAAAAGCAAGAGAGTTCCTGAAAAACATCTATTTCTGCTTTATTGACTATGCCAAAGCCTTTGACTGTGTAGATCACAATAAACTGTGGAAAATTCTGAAAGAGATGGGAATACCAGAGCACCTGACCTGCCTCTTGAGAAATCTGTATGCAGGTCAGGAAGCAACAGTTAGAACTGGACATGGAACAACAGACTGGTTCCAAATA
>SJYX01019609.1:559515-626017 GCA_006410675.1 Oreotragus oreotragus | reverse complement strand
AAAAGCAGAGACATTATTTTGCCGACTAAGGTCCATCTAGTCAAGGCTATGGTTTTTCCAATAGTCATGAATGGATGTGAGAGTTGGACTGTGAAGAAGACTGAGTGCCAAAGAATTAATGCTTTTGAAATAAGATGTTGAAGAAGACTCTTGAGAGTCCCTTGGACTGCAAGGAGATCCAACCAGTCCATTCTGAAGGAGATCAACCCTGGGATTTCTTTGGAAGGAATGATGCTAAAGCTGAAACTCCAGTACTTTGGCCACCTCATGCGAAGAGTTGACTCATTGGAAAAGACTCTGATGCTGGGAGGGATTGGGGGCAGGAGGAGAAGGGGACGACCGAGGATGAGATGGCTGGATGGCATCACTGACTCGATGGACATGAGTCTGGGTGAACTCCGGGAGCTGGTGATGGACAGGGAGGCCTGGCGTGCTGCGATTCATGGGGTCGCAAAGAGTTGGACACGACTGAGTGACTGAACTGAACTGAACTGATGAGGGGAGAAAAAAAAAGGGAGGGGCAAAATCACTAGGCGGGCCAAGAGATCAGAAATACAAGACTTGAAATAATAGATCTTGCTCTAAACTGCAAAGGCAATCCGCCTTGACTTTCCATGGTACAAATAAAGGTCATGGACTTTATAATATCTCAGCAGTTGTCAGAAATTTCAGTTTTTAAAAATTACATGTGTGGAGTAGTCAGATTTAGGGGAAAAAATATGCAATACAGAATAATAACTGCAAGACCAAAATGATCTAACTTCAATTTTTGTGGCATTTAACATTTTCCAAGGTGCTTTCACATAAACTTTTGTTTTATCCATGTAATAGCCCTGTGAGGAAGAAAAGTACCAGCAAAATCGTTTTTGAAACTTTAAATCCTTAGTAGATGAGGAAAAAAGTTGCTAGACTCAGAGAGATGATAAAAAAGATTGTCACTGGAGAAGTGTAGCATAGAGCAAGTGGGAAAAGCTGAAGGCCAGAGGATGGGCAAAGGAGAAAAGAACCGAGGCTAACCTGGCAGGGGAAACAGTGTTAATCGGCAAACAGGTGCAAAGAAGCTGGAGGGCAGGAAATTTGGGATTAGGAAACTGAAATTTATTTATCCAAAGAGGATGAATGAGATCAAAGATGAAGAGAAACATTAAAAGTGGGGTGCAATTAAAGCTGCATGGGAGTTCAGTGGGGCTAATATCCCTCAGGCCCACTACCATAGGGTTGGGCCCCAGGTTGAGGAGAGTCTCTGAAGAAGCGGGCGGGAAGACCGCAGAGCCGGGTGGGCGTTCACGCCGGACTAACAAAGGCCGCGGGGTGCGCTGCCCCAGCCACGCATCCTGCGGGGGCCGAAGGGTTAACCGCGCGCTCAACTCCCGCGCGCATCCCGGCCCCCACTCCCGCGGTCGCTAGGAGACGCCGGATGTGGGGGAGGGGCGGGCGGCGCGACCAAGGGTGGGAACCTTTTTCGGGCTCCCGGGGGTGGAGGGAGAGGAGCGCGCGTGCGCGCGCCGGGCCGGCCGTCGCCGCGGTGACCGTCCTCCGAGTCCGTCGGCTCGCGCCCCGCCCCCGTTCCCGCTGCCCCCTCCCCTGTCGCGCGCGCGGGGGGTGTTTCTCGCTCCTCCCGGGTTGCCGCCGCCGTCGCCTCGGCTCCTCCTCTCCCAGTCTTGGGTTTCCCTGGCGCTCCTGCCGCCGCTGCCTCTGCGGTCTGTATGAGGAGGAGGATGTGAAGATGGCGGAGCTGCAGATGCTGCTGGAGGAGGAAATCCCGGGGGGCCGCCGGGCCCTCTTCGACAGTTACACGAATCTGGAACGGGTGGCCGATTACTGCGAGAACAACTACATCCAGGTGCGACGCGTCTCCCGGCCTGGGCGTGTTGGGCCTCTGGCTGCTGAGCGGCGCGTGGGGGACCCCCGGCCCGGGGCCCGCGCGCCTGGGGGCACACGGGGCCGAGGCCGCAGCAGGGACAGTGCAGCTGAGCCCCCATGCAGGGGCAGAAGCAGGGTGGGAGCGGGAGAATGGGTGAGAATTCTCCGGCTGGAGGAAATTGTAGCTTTCAAGCATTTTTCAAAAGCCGTGAATCAGTTCTCGGTGCGGGGTGTGTGTGCGTGTGTGTGCGTGTGTGTGTCCCCGCCTCCTCTCTTCCCTCGGCCGCCTCCGCAATCGGTGCTCGTCAATTTTCGCGATGGCGGAGGAGGCGGAGAGTGGCATTTTCTATTTGACAGAATCATACTCCCCCATATGGCAAGGGTTTGGGGTTTAATGGGTCGCCCCCACCCCCCAATCTCTGGAGGATTTTTGAGGCGCTATATTGCTGCAAAGTAAAATGCCTTAGCTTTCTATTCATTTGAATGCATCGAAAGATCACCGTGGTTTTTTTGGCTTGTTTTTAGGTTCTGAGGATACAGTATAAGAGCAGCTGTCCCCCTTGTTGGAAGTTAATGCCAGTTTTCTTCTCTATGGAGAATGAGAAGCTGCATGATAATGGTCTATTCCCTCCCGCCACCCGCCTCCAAGCCCGTTAGAAATAGCTAATTTGCCTGCAGGGAAATTTTTTGTGATTATCTTGCAGGGAGAAATGGGAAATAATTCTCACGGTTTAAATTTTCCTGTGAAGGTTGGTTTGGCATCGGGACTCAGTGGTAGCACTGTATGTTTGTGTATGAAGGCGGGGGATATTGGGTGAGATGAAATTGACCTGCTTCTGGAAGAAGCAAGATTATGTGGATTAAAAACAATTCTTTTTAAAAAATTATTTGAAAGGATAGTTTAAGATGCACAGTTTGCAAAGTCAGCATCTTTTGTTTTCTTTATAGCTTATTCTGAATCATAGGTTCTACCTCCATCTTTTCCCTTCCCATTTAAATTCTCTTGGGATATAGGTGGAAATGGAAGCAATGTGTTAAATTGTTCCTTCATTATGGCCTTTTTTCCTTCTCCCACCTCCATCTCTCCAGGCATCTTTCCTAACATCAGCTATATTGGGAAGCATTCTCAAGTCTTGGTGTGAACCAAAGAAAAAAATAGGTGTTAAAATTTATAGGTTCATAAATTTTGTAAGGATCACATGGTTAACCAAGGATAGTGTTGTAAGATATTACTTAATTAGACATATCCTGAGCACTATATTTTCTTGTATGGAATATTTGTACTGGAGAATGAATCAGACATAATCCAAGGCTTTTCCCTCCAAAGAGAAAGTTGAAAGTATGGCCAGTAGGAAAAGATAGAGTGTGTCTTGGGTCAAAGGTTCCTGTAGACAGTACAGTTGTCCGTATTCATGGGGTGCTTTGCTGATACTGAGTGTGGTAGGAGAGAGTAAAAGGTTGAGATGCTCAGTTTTCACTAAATATATTTGAAAGTGTAGTATGGCCTGGCATTGTTAAGAGTTGATAGGTACCTAGTGTCTACAGAATTTCATAGTAAGTGGGAAGGTTGATCTGTAGCAGATGAATACCATTTTGAGCGTCAGTTTATATTCTTAATGGGCTGCAGGTGGGAAGAAGGTCGAAACTATGCTATCCTCACTCTGGAAATTCAGAGTCTAGGAGAGGCAAGTTAAAAGGACTGAAGTAGTCATTATAATCCCTTGTGCAACATATGGGAAAGAGTTACAGGTCTCAGAAGAGAAACAGGGTGGAAAAGTGATTGGGTTGCAGTTATCACTACTAATTTTTTTTTTAAAGTTCTCTTTGTTTGGAAGATAATTTTTATTGTAATTTGAAGGTATAGTTCCTCTTAGGTTGCAGTTGTCACATAAAGGTAAAAGTACCTGAGTTGATAAAGCTGAGAGAGTAAAGCGATCAGTCATTGTCATCACTATATTTCTTCCGGTTCAAAAGAGAAGAATGTTGCTGCCATCATTTGTCTTAGCAGTGGGACTCAGAATTTAATGAGGTGGTGTTTTAAAATTTAGAATATAAGTGCTGATTAATAGAAATGGATTTGGATTTTAAAATACCTTGTTTCTTCAATTTGGAACCTAAAGTAGATGCTGTTAGGATCCAGTGTGTATATTATTGGCATTCTCGAGACAGATGACAACTTGTACGTGATTTGTTTGTAGTAAAGCTGGTAAATGGAGCATGGTGATAGTGGATTTGTGCTGACTCAGCCGCACATTTGGCTAGCTTTTCCTGGAACCATCGAAGTGACCAGCAGGGGTTCTGATGCAGCCTGTGACCTGCAGTAGATGCAAGTCAATTAGCCATCTCATGGTCAGGTTGGCCTTATTAGAGCAACATGTCCTAACCACTAGCTCAAGTTAACTCACCTGACACTCATTTTATTTTGTGCAAGGACAGTTTTTGCCTGTAAAGCAGGAAAAAGACAAATTTATTGGTAGGTAACATGTTAAGATTCTTTGTTAAGCATCCTTAAATGCCTGGTTTTATGCATAGGAATATAAAAATAAGATAATATTCTAAATGTGGATTACATTTAGTGTAAAAATTGAGGAAAGGAAGAAAAATGGTGGTGTCCTTCTGAAAAGGCATACTATTTAAATTGTTCCTATCATATGAAAATGTGCTTTGGAAATGTTATCTTTTGGCATTAAGAGTGATCAAATAGTGCCTGTATTAACACACACACAATTACCGAAGGGTTTAAGTGGTAGTTTCCAAGATTACTTGCCTAGTTTACGTTATAAATTTTAAAATCATCTTTAGTAAAAAAAGAAAAAAATTAGATGATTTTGTTTTATTTCAATCTCTAGTAAAAAGTATCAAAATATTTTTCTAAAATGAGATGAAGAAAAGTTTTTAACTACAATTTCCTCTCTTCCTGATTGACTATTTCTTTCCTGTAAAAAAGGACTTTAGTTACTGTTTAATTTTTTGGAGGTATATAACACTTGAGTTTTTTCATTTATAAACATCGATTCCTAATCTAGTAAGTGTCCAGAAACTTTTAAAACGTTTCGATTAACTTGGATCTATGTGTTTATAAATGAAGAACATTATAATAATATGGATTGCTTTAATGTTTTGGTAGATGAAATAAGATTACATTTTTACTTTGCTAAGGTAAGTCTGGAAAACCAACTTGTTCATTTTTATATTTTTCCTTTTGTTAGATCAAGTTACTGCTTTTTGTGAGTGATAATTCACATACATATATAGTAAAATCCCATTGTCCATTACTCGGATTAAGAACAAAGTCATCCAATAAAATAGCTTTGCTCAGAAGAATAGAAACTGAGAATTTACTTTATGTTTTATCTGAAATATTTCTTTGTTTTGAATAACAGGAAGGATGTCATTCGTTTTCCTCTGTCAACAAGGATACTCAGAGTTTGTTAAAAATTGCAGGGAAGATTTATAAGGGGATAATAGAATCATAGCTTACTAGTTAGTTTCATTAAAAAGTAGTTACTGAAATGATACAAATATTTAAAATTCTTAATAAAAATCGTGCTCATTGTTGAAAAGTTATTCAGTTCAGTTCAGTCTCTCAGTTGTGTCCAGCTCTTTGTGACCCCATGGACTGCAGCACACCAGGCCACCCTGTCCATCACCAACTCCCGGAGCCTACTCAAACCATGTTCATTGATGCTATCCAACCATCTCATCCTCTATCATCCCTTTCTCCTCCTGCCTTCAATCTTTCCCAGCATCAGGGTCTTTTCCAATGAGTTCTTCGCATCAGGTGGCCAAAGTATTGGAGTTTCAGCTTTAGCATCAGTCTTTCCAATGAATATTCAAGACTGATTTCCTTTAGGATGGACTGGTTGGATCTCCTTGCAGTCCAAGGGACTCCTCGAGTCTTCTCCAACACTATAGTTCAAAAGCATAAATTCTTTGGCACTCAACTTTCTTTATAGTCCAACTCTTACATCCATACAAGACTACTGGAAAAACAATAGCTTTGACTAGATGGACTTTTGTTGGCAAAGTAATATCTTTTAAGAAAGAAGAAACGTAAAAATTGCCTAATCATTTTGAATATAAAGCTGGGATTTATAATTTTAAATCTTTTTATACACGTGTATCATGTATTTTTAAAATATTGGGTTCATGTTCTTTATTACCTTTGTACCTTGATATATTTTAACTTTTTATTTTGTATCGGAGAAGGCAGTGGCACCCCACTCCAGTACTCTTGCCTGGAAAATCCCATAGATGGGGGAGTCTGGAAGGCTGCAGTCCATAGGGTCGCCGAGGGTTGGACACTACTGAGCGACTTCACTTTCACTTTTTACTTTCATGCATTGGAGAAGGAAATGGCAACACACTCCAGTGTTCTTGCCTGGAGAATCCCAGGGACAGGGGAGCCTGGTGGGCTGCCATCTATGGGGTTGCAGAGTTGGACACGACTGAAGTAACTTAGCAGCAGCAGCAGTGTTGTGATAGTTTCAGGTGAACAGTGAAGGGAATCAGTCATACATGCATCCATTCTCCCTAAACTCTCCTCCCATCCAGGTTGCCACATAACATTGAGCAGAGTTTCATGGGCTATACAGTAGATCCTTGTTGGTTATCCTTTTTAAATATAGCAGTGTGTACATGTCCATCCCAAACTCCCTAACTGTTTCTTTTCCCCCCATCTTCTCCTGTCACCAGCCAAAGTTTACTTTCTTAAGTCTATGAGTCTGTTTTTTAAGTTAATTTGTATAATTTCTTTTTAGATTCCACATACAAGGGATGTCGTACGATATTTCCCCTTCTCTGTCTGACTTACTTCACTCAGTATGGCAACCTCTGGGTCCATCCATGTTGCTGCAGATGGCGTTATTTCATTCTTTTTTACTGGCTGCGTAATATTGCGTTGTATGTTTTACCACATCTTCTTTATCAGTTCCTCTGTCCATAGACCTTTAGGTTGCTTACATGTCTTGGCTACTGTAAACAGTGTTGCAGTGAATATTAGGGTGTATTATACCTTGCTTTAAAAAGAAACTTTTAATGGTGCTAGTCATGACTTTGTCTTTAGTGAACGGTCATGGAGTATACAGAAAGGAGGTTTGTATTTATGTGTTTAACTTATGTTTGTTCTCACAAATAGAGAAATCTTAAAAGTGCCTAGAATGAAAGAGGAGACAGAGTAGAAATTTGAGGACTGGTGTTTACATCCTTTCCTTGACTTTTGTTTCTCACCTCCACAGAGAGGGGTGAACCATGTAGGTGAGCATCAGGCTGAATTAGGGAGATCGAAGTTCCCTAGATTGAGGTGTGTAATGTATAGTGTGTGATAGATTTGCTTCATTCAGGGTCTTCTTTCGTCTCCCAGAGAATCTGCTGTTGAGTTGCTAAGTTGTGTCCGACACTTTTGCAGCTCATTAACTGTAGCCTGCCACGCTCCTCTGCTCATGGGATTTCCCAGTCAAGAATACCCGAGTGGGTTGTTGTTTCCTTCTTCAGGGGGTCTTCCCAACCCAGGGATTACCCATGTCTCTTGCATCAGCAGGTGGCGGGTTTTACCACTGAGCCATCTGAGAAGCCCTCTCCCGCAGAATAGTTTATAACCAAATAGACTTACTTATGTGTAGAATACATAGAGGAGATATTTTTGATGGTGAGATCCTTTGGATTGTTACTTACGTTCTAAAATGTAAAGAATTTTAATAACATGCAGTGGTGATGTGTACAAATGTACTCTTTTGTGGATAAAGAGAAGTATAGTGAAAATGTATTTAGATTATTTGCAGACTTTTAATAGCTTATAAAGTGAAAGTCGCTCAGTCATGTCCGACTCTTTGCGACCCCGTGGACTCTTCAGTCCATGGAGTTCTCCAGGTCAGAATATAAGAGTGGGTACCTGTTCCCTTCTCCAGGGGATTTTTCCAACCCAGGGATTGAGCCCAGGTCTCCCGCATTGCAGGCAGATTCTTCACCAGCTGAGCCACTAGGGAAGCCCCTTTAATAGCTTATGATTGAATATTTATGAGAATTGTTAATAGACTTGCTTAATGAAGTAGCAAATGGAATGAGACCTACTTTGAATTTTTCATTTATTTTGTGTTCCTTGTCCAGGTATAAAGTTTCCAGAAGATAGATTTATATCTTAAAAGTTTTTTTATATCCTTTCATTAGCCATAGGATATTGGAGACACTAATTAACAGTCACTGAATGTCAGAAATACATACTGCAGTATACTAGAGATTGCACTGAATAATTTTATAGACTGGATGTAAATTACCTCTAAACTTGCCTTGCAAGTTTTTCCCTGTTAGATACTGTAAGCAGCATTTATATTCTCTTGGCGTTACTATACTGTCATTACCTTGTAGGGAATTGAGTTTTACTATTTATTCGTATACAAGTAACATACTTAGATGTCGAAATTTTGGACTACAAAGCAGCTTCATCTTGAATCATTTACAATACATATTTTTCAATTTGATTTTAAAGTTAGGTTTATTGAAGTGTAATACACATTGAATACAATTCACCTGTTTTAGGTAAAAAGGCTGTCAATTTTGACAAACTTACGTAACCACCATATTTAGCTTTGGGCTTCCCTGGTGGCTCAGAGGTTAAAGTGTCTGCCTGCAATGTGGGAGACCTGGGTTCGATCCCTGGGTCGGGAAGATCCCCTGGAGAAGGAAATGGCAACCCACTCCAGTATTCTTGCCTGGAGAATCCCATGGACAGAGAAGTCTGGTGGGCTGCAGTCCACGGGGTCGCAAGGAGTCGGACACGACTGAGCGACTTCAGTTTTCAGTTTCATATTTAGTTTTAGCCAATGATGATGATAGTGATAACATTTGCAAATGGTTTTTGGTGGGACATATGTCTTTATCTCACTTGGGTCAATTTAAGGAATTGGCCCCCTGATGGCCTAGCGTGTATCCACATGGGTCACATATGGAAGGCTTGAAGTGCAGGTGATCTGACTCTTGCCAGAGCACCCGGTGTACTTGGGAAGCTTGGGAGGAGCTCCTAGTAGGCTTCTTTCTCTCATTTCCCTGTCTCCATGGGATACAGTTTCTCATCAACTCCTGGTTCTGATGGATGAGGCTTTCTGTTGCATCCTTTCAGGCCACAGCTGTGGCTGTAAAACTTCAGGCTGTAGTATGGCATTGATTGCTCCCTCACCACAGGGTTATGGCACCCATGTTGGAATCATGTGGCCCCTTGCGTTTTGGTGTGGCTCTGCACAAGGACCTCTTAACGTAAGTACACAGCTTTCTGAATCTAATAAGAGCTTGTCAGGGCTGGAGCAGGTCAAGTCTTCCCTTGCCTTTGCTTGACAGCAGATATTGATAATACTGGTTTTATAGGGTGATATGGCAAACAGATGTTTAACTTTAAATAAAGTGCCGAACTCTTTTCCAAAATGATGGTACTATTTTGCATTCTTGCCAGCAAAGTGTCAGTCGCTCTTCTTCCTTGTCAGTACTTGGTTTTGTCAGGTTTTAAAATTTTAGCTATTGTGATAGGTGTTAGTGTTGTCACGTTTGGTTCGTTTTGCATTTTCTCGATGACTAATGATGCCAAGCATTTTTTCCTGTGGTTATTTACCATCTTTATATCATCTTTGGTGAGATATGTGTCCAGATCTTTCATCTGTTTAAATTTTTTTTAATTGTTTGGGAATTTTTTAATGTATTCTGTGTACAAATACTTATCAGATACATATTCTGCAAATAATTTCTCCTAGTATGTGTCTTGTCTTTGCATTTTAAGTGTCTTTAACAGAGCATAAGCTTTATATATTTGAAGTTGATATGTCAACTTCTTTTTTGGTTAGTACTTTTGCCTAATCTAAAGTCACAAAGATCTCTCCTATTTTTTTCTAGACATTTTGTAGTTTCTGATCTTACAGTTAAGTATATGATCCACTTATAATTAATTTATCTACAAGAAGTGAAGTATGTCAAGATTTGGTTTTTGCAAACTGTTATCTAATTGCTTAGGAACCATTTGAGGAAAAGATTCTTTTCTCCATTCTGTTCCCTTGGCATCTTGTTGAAATCAGTTGACCATATGTGTCCGGGTATATTTGTCCATTTTGTTCCTCTAATACATAGATATCAGTGTATATACTTTGTATCATACTGTAGCTTTGTAGTAAGTCTTGAAATCAGGTGATATGAATCTTATAGTTTGTTCTTTATCAGATTTATTTTCGCTTTTCTAGGTTCTTTGGTTTCTCAGTATATGTTTTAGAATCAACTTGTTAATTTCTGCAAACCTGCTGGGATTTTAATGGAATTGCACTGAATCTGTAGATATTTGGGGGCAATTTATACTTTTGAAAGTACTGAGTCCTCCAATCTGTGGACTTGGTATTTCTATTTATTTAAGTATTCTTTGATTTGGCTAGTCATTTTAGTGATTAGAATACTGATTTTGCACATTATCTTCCATATCCCTAATTATTTAATGATTTTTATACTGTAATAAATAGTTATGTTTTATAAAATCTTGGTTTGCAGTTGTTCATTACTAGTATATAGAAATAGGACTGACTTGTATATTGCCCTTTTATTCTGTGAGCTTGCTAAATTTACCTGCTAAACATAGTAGCTTTCATTTTTTTTTTTTTTAAGATTCTTTGGAATTTTTTAAATGTAGGTCATCATGTCGCCAGCAAATGAAGCTAGCTTTATTTCTTCCTTTCCAGTCTTTGTTTTATTTACCTTTCTTGCCTTATGGCGCTGGCTGGGACCTCCAATCTGACCTTGGACAGGCATGGTGAGAGCTCATATCCGCCACTTGTTCTCAGGCTTAGAGGGACGTGGCCAGTGTCTCGCTGCTAACTATGCTATTAGCTGTAGGTTTTCTTGCGTGTCCTTTATCAGGTGCGGGAAGTTCTCTTATTCCTAGTTTGCTCAGAATAGCTTTTAAAATCAGGACTGATTTCATATTATGTTATATGCTTTTTTTTCCTGCATCTTTTGAGATGCTCATTTTATTTTCAGTCTTAATAAGGTAAATGACATCGTTTGATTGTACTATGGGCTTTGTAAAAATCTGCACTTAGAGGAAGTTTGATTAGTGAGGTGATGTGCATTCTGAGTTATATAACTTTGTTTTGCAAGAAATGGATTTAAATTAATGTCTAGGAATTTGCTATAATCAGTAAGCCTGGTCAAACAGGTATATACTGTATATTAGCTGCTACTATTCTATGTGCTTTGTGTATGCAAAAGGACTTTATAAAGGCTGAATGCATTGTTATTTTAAAGACCTAAAATTTATTTTCATATTAAGAGCGTTAAAATAGCTACAAAACCCTGAAAATATGATGTAGGTTATTTTAAATTATAATTTTACCAATTAAATAGTGTTGTACATAGTAAAGATAATTTTAGTGGCTGTGTGACTGCGAAATTAACCTCTCTGTCTCAGTTGTTAACTGTAAGGTGTTAGAATTATAGCAGCTGTTTCATAGGGTAGTTGTGAAGATTCAATGAGATAATACAGCTAAAATAGTATATGTCTAATCACATTTAAGACTATCAATTTTTAAGATGCTCTATATTATGTGCCACTAACTTAATGAACATTGCCACTTAAACACTTAAAATACTGCTACTTAACCCTCAGGATGCATTTCAGTTTTGGTAATGTTAAAATATGAAAAAACTATTCATACTACAATCAGTGAAACAAGGTTTATCATTATTGATGTATATTGAAGACTTATATGATTTATTTTTGTCATTTTTTTTAACACAGCTCTTTTGGGAGCATGTCTTATAAGATTACTTTTTTAAAAAAGATTTTTGATAGGATGAGATGTAAGATTTCCATGCTAATTTCATTTGTCTTATTGTGCTGCAACTGTATTATGGTTGAATTTTTCTAGTTAAGCAGAATTTCATAGCTTTTACAACTAAACTGCATTATATAAAGTTTTATTTCACATTCACAGATGCATAATTAGTTCATTTTAATTTTCTGGAAATTGTGACAAACTATGAATACTTATGGATGTCCTGGGTTAAAGTACTTTGTCTCCAAACTTAATTACTTTAGAGTGAAACTTCTTGACTTTTTACACCTCATGCCTTCTTTTGATAAAGATGAAAATCAGCCAGGCACCTTCTCTTAACCAGTTTATGGTTATATGTTGACTTAGAACGTAACCACCATAACTTTCAGCATTTCTAGCAATTTGCTAAGATGAAGGAATTTACATGAGTTAGGCCTTCTAGAGTAAATATCTATCAAGGTAACAAATTCTGCAAAGTTCAGAGGTTCAAAGCTGAGTCTTCAGATTACATATGACAAAATACTATGATTTAGTTTAAGACCACTGTCACTCTTGGGCTTCCCTGATGGCTCAAATGGTAAAGAATCTACCCAGCCAGAATACTGGAGTGGGTAGCCTTTCCCTTCTCCAGGGGATCTTCCCAATCCAGGAATCGAACCCAGGTCTCCTGCAGTGCAGGGAGATTCTTTACCAGCTGAGCCACAAGGGAAGCCCACAATGCAGGAGACTGGGATTCAGTCCCTGGGTTGGGAAGATTCCCTGGAGAAGGAACTGGCAACACACTCCAGTATTCTTGCCCGGAGAACCCCGTGAACAGAGGAGCCTGGCGGGCTACAGTTCGTGGGGTCACAAAGAGTTGGACATGACTGAGCAACTAATACACACACACACATAGTTGCTCTTATTTTGAAGTAGATAGATGAAGAAATTTATTTTAAAAACTAAGGTGTTTAACTTGACACTATACCTTTTGAGTGTACAACCTTATATGGTTTTAAAAGGTATTATTTTCAAAGTCAGATGAAAATTTGTTATATAAAAATTCTGATACATGTAGTTTTTTGATTTCTAAGTACTTAGACTGTTGCATCTACATTAATTTCCTATTGCTGCTATAACAAATTATCAAAAATTTAGCATCTTAAAGTGTCACGAACTTACTGTTTAATAGTTCTGGAGGTCAGAAGTCTGAAATGGGTCACAAGAGCCGTGTTTCATTCTGGAAGCTGTGAGGAGGAGTCCGTTTCCTTACCTTTCCCAGCTTTACGAGGCTGCCCACATTCTTTAGTCCGTGGCCCTCTTTCCGTTCCCAGGTAGCAGTGGCGTCGCTCAGACCCTGCTTCCACGTTCACGTCTCTTACCGCCCCCCTGCTTCCGTCGTCGTTTCCCCTTCTCTTGCTCTTGCTTCTTGTGCCCTGTTGCCTTCCCTGGTCCTGGTCCTCTCTCCCTCTTATAAAGTCTGTGTTATTGGATTGGTTCCAGTCACATAACCTTCCGGAGAAGGTGATGGCAACCAGTGTTCTTGCCTGGAGAATCCCATGGAGGAGGAGCCTCGACGGCTGCAGTCCATGGGGTCGCTGAGGGCTGGACATGACTGAGCGACTTCACTTTGACTTTTCACTTTCATGCATTGGAGAAGGAAATGGCAACCCACTCCAGTGTTCTTGCCTGGAGAATCCCAGGGACGGGGGAGCCTGGTGGGCTGCAGTCCATGAAGTCGCTAAGANAAGAGAAAGTGAAGTCACTCAGTCTGTCCGACTGTTAGCGACCCCATGAACTGCAGCCCACCAGGCTCCTCCGCCCATGAGATGTGTATAAGAGACAGGGACGGGGGAGCCTGGTGGGCTGCAGTCCATGAAGTCGCTAAGAGTTGGACACAACTGAGCAACTTCACTTTCACTTTTCACTTTCATGCATTGGAGAAGGAAATGGCAACCCACTCCAGTGTTCTTGCCTGGAGAATCCCAGGGACGGGGGAGCCTGATGGGCTGCCGTCTATGGAATCGGACATGACTGAAGCAACTTAGGAGCAGCAGCATAACCTTCCCATCTCAGGATCTTAACTTTTCATTTGCAAAGTCCCTTTTGCCACGTCAGGTAACATATTCAAAGATTCCAGGGATTAGTTTGTGATCATCTGTGAAAGGGTCGCTATTCAGCCTACCACAGTATCTGAACATAGCTTCTCCTGTAGCCATTCCTCTATCAGTAACAAATGATAGCTCTGACTTCTTAATACTGAAACCAAAAACTTTAGTATCACCATTGACTTCTCTTTTGCAATAACAAGTAGTTCTGTCTTCCTATTCCTGGATCTGACTACTCTTCACTACCTCTCCTGATACCATCCTGTTCCCAGTCACCATTATCCCTTACTTAGATTATAGCGGTAGCCTTTCAGGTAGACTTGGAATAGCAGCCAGAATGAGCTTTTAAAAATCTAAATGAAACGATATCCTGTTCTGTTAAAAACTTAGGAACTTCTCAATGTAAGAACCGGAATCTTTAAAATTGCATGCAGGGCACAGATGATCTAGTTTCTGGTTTTGAATTGTCTGCCTTTCCTTTGCTCATTCTGCTCCAACCACTTTGACTGGTGTCCCTTTTTTTCTTTTTCTTTTTTAAAATATTTCTTTGGCGATGCTGAATCTTAGTTGCAGTACATGGGATCTTTGGTTGCTGCGTGTGGGATCTAGTTCCCTAACCAGGGACCAGACTTGGGGCCCCTTGCACTGGGAGCACGGAGTGTTAGCCCCTGGACCACCAGGGAAGTTCTTTGGCCTCCTTTTTTTGAACATACCAGGCCTACTTCTTCCTTAGGACCTTTTTAGTTTGCATTTACCGGAACTGAATCTTTTACCTCTTTTAGGCTTTTGCTCAAATGTCCTCTTGATTTCTTCCTGATCTGTGTAAAAAATTGTAACATATTCCCTGCCCTTTGTTCACACTCCTCTTTGCTTGTACTTTTCTTTTCATATTTATTTTTCTTGATATTACTTATAATTTAACAAAGAGTATATTTATTTATATCTCCCTCTTTCCTGATAACTCAGTTGGTAAAGAATCTGCCTCAATGCAGTAGACCCTAGTTCTATTCCTGGGTTAGGAAGATCTTTTGGAGAAGGGATAGGCTACCCACTCCAGTATTCTTGGGCTTCCCTTGTGGCTCAGCAGGTAGAGAATCCACCTGCAATGTGGGACACCCAGGTTCAATCCCTGGGTTGAGAAGATCCCCTGGAGAAGGGAAAGGCTACCAACTCCAGTATTCTGGCCTAGAGAATTCCATGGACTGTGTAGTCCATGGGGTCCCAAAGGGTTGGAAACGACTGAATGACTTTCACTTTCTGGCATGTGAGTGATATAGTAAGGCGGGGAGTTTTGCCTCTTTCACTGCCAGCATATGGAACAGTGCTATATAGGCATTCAATAAATATTCAGTATTTGTTAAGTGAATAAATCAGGTGTCTTCTGGTAAGCAGTATAAAATGTATTTGAGAGAAGTGAAATAAATTACTTTCCTAAAGTTGAAGAGGTTGTAGATTTATGTACATATAAGTGAAATTGGTACATACTTCTCATCTGTCCAGCATATTTAATGTAAATACGACTGACAGAGTTGACAGTACTATTTCAGACAGGCTTCCCTGGCAGCACAGATGTTAAAGAATCCATCTGCAGTGCAGGAGACCTGGGTTTGATCCCTGGGTCTGGAAGATTCCCTGGAGAAGGGAATGGCAACCCACTCCAAGTATGCTTGCCTGGAGAATCCCACGGACAGAGACGCCTGGCAGGCTACAGTACATGGTGTTGCAAAGAATTGGACAGAACGGAGCAGCTAAGCACACATGCACACGTTTCAAACACTGCTGGTGCTATAGAGTTAATTCAGTTAAATTCCTTTTACTTTGTTGTTGTTCAGTCGCTCAGTCATGTCTGTCTCTTTGCAGCTCCATGGACTGTAGCATGTCAGGCTTCACTGCCCTTTGCAATCACCCAGAGTTTGCTCAGACTCCTGCCTGTTGAATCAGTGAGGCCATCCAACCACCTCATCTTCTGTCATCCCCTTCTCCTGCCTTCAGTCTTTGCCAGCATCAGGATCTTTTCCAATGAGTCATTTCTTCGCATCAGGTGACCAATGTATTGGAGCTTCAGCGTCAGTCCTTCCAATGATTATTAAGGGTTGACTTCTTTTAGAATTGACTGGTTTGATCTCCTTACTGTCCAAGGGGCTCTCGAATCTTCTCCAGCACCACAGTTTGAAAGCATCAGTTCTTTGGTGCCCAGCCTTCTTTATGGTCCAACTCTCACATCCATACACGACTACTGAAAAAACCATAGCTCTGACTAGACCGTTGTTGGCAAANATTATCCCTTACTTAGATTATAGCGGTAGCCTTTCAGGTAGACTTGGAATAGCAGCCAGAATGAGCTTTTAAAAATCTAAATGAAACGATATCCTGTTCTGTTAAAAACTTAGGAACTTCTCAATGTAAGAACCGGAATCTTTAAAATTGCATGCAGGGCACAGATGATCTAGTTTCTGGTTTTGAATTGTCTGCCTTTCCTTTGCTCATTCTGCTCCAACCACTTTGACTGGTGTCCCTTTTTTTCTTTTTCTTTTTTAAAATATTTCTTTGGCGATGCTGAATCTTAGTTGCAGTACATGGGATCTTTGGTTGCTGCGTGTGGGATCTAGTTCCCTAACCAGGGATCAGACTTGGGGCCCCTTGCACTGGGAGCACGGAGTGTTAGCCCCTGGACCACCAGGGAAGTTCTTTGGCCTCCTTTTTTTGAACATACCAGGCCTACTTCTTCCTTAGGACCTTTTTAGTTTGCATTTACCGGAACTGAATCTTTTACCTCTTTTAGGCTTTTGCTCAAATGTCCTCTTGATTTCTTCCTGATCTGTGTAAAAAATTGTAACATATTCCCTGCCCTTTGTTCACACTCCTCTTTGCTTGTACTTTTCTTTTCATATTTATTTTTCTTGATATTACTTATAATTTAACAAAGAGTATATTTATTTATATCTCCCTCTTTCCTGATAACTCAGTTGGTAAAGAATCTGCCTCAATGCAGTAGACCCTAGTTCTATTCCTGGGTTAGGAAGATCTTTTGGAGAAGGGATAGGCTACCCACTCCAGTATTCTTGGGCTTCCCTTGTGGCTCAGCAGGTAGAGAATCCACCTGCAATGTGGGACACCCAGGTTCAATCCCTGGGTTGAGAAGATCCCCTGGAGAAGGGAAAGGCTACCAACTCCAGTATTCTGGCCTAGAGAATTCCATGGACTGTGTAGTCCATGGGGTCCCAAAGGGTTGGAAACGACTGAATGACTTTCACTTTCTGGCATGTGAGTGATATAGTAAGGCGGGGAGTTTTGCCTCTTTCACTGCCAGCATATGGAACAGTGCTATATAGGCATTCAATAAATATTCAGTATTTGTTAAGTGAATAAATCAGGTGTCTTCTGGTAAGCAGTATAAAATGTATTTGAGAGAAGTGAAATAAATTACTTTCCTAAAGTTGAAGAGGTTGTAGATTTATGTACATATAAGTGAAATTGGTACATACTTCTCATCTGTCCAGCATATTTAATGTAAATACGACTGACAGAGTTGACAGTACTATTTCAGACAGGCTTCCCTGGCAGCACAGATGTTAAAGAATCCATCTGCAGTGCAGGAGACCTGGGTTTGATCCCTGGGTCTGGAAGATTCCCTGGAGAAGGGAATGGCAACCCACTCCAAGTATGCTTGCCTGGAGAATCCCACGGACAGAGACGCCTGGCAGGCTACAGTACATGGTGTTGCAAAGAATTGGACAGAACGGAGCAGCTAAGCACACATGCACACGTTTCAAACACTGCTGGTGCTATAGAGTTAATTCAGTTAAATTCCTTTTACTTTGTTGTTGTTCAGTCGCTCAGTCATGTCTGTCTCTTTGCAGCTCCATGGACTGTAGCATGTCAGGCTTCACTGCCCTTTGCAATCACCCAGAGTTTGCTCAGACTCCTGCCTGTTGAATCAGTGAGGCCATCCAACCACCTCATCTTCTGTCATCCCCTTCTCCTGCCTTCAGTCTTTGCCAGCATCAGGATCTTTTCCAATGAGTCATTTCTTCGCATCAGGTGACCAATGTATTGGAGCTTCAGCGTCAGTCCTTCCAATGATTATTAAGGGTTGACTTCTTTTAGAATTGACTGGTTTGATCTCCTTACTGTCCAAGGGGCTCTCGAATCTTCTCCAGCACCACAGTTTGAAAGCATCAGTTCTTTGGTGCCCAGCCTTCTTTATGGTCCAACTCTCACATCCATACACGACTACTGAAAAAACCATAGCTCTGACTAGACCGTTGTTGGCAAAGTGGTGTCACTGCTTTTTAATATGCTGACTAGGTTTGTCATACCTTTTCTTCCAAGGAGCAAGTGTCTTTTAATTTCATGGCTGCAGTCACCGTCCGCAGTGATTTTGGAGCCCAAGAAAATAAACTCTGTCACTGTTTCCATTGTTTTCCCATCTGTTAGCCATGAAATGTTGGGCCCGGATGCCATGATCTTCATTTTTTGGATTTAAGCCAGCTTTTTCATTGTCTTCTTTCACCTTCCTCAAAGGCTCCTTAATTCCTTTTCATTTTCTGCCATGAGGCTGGTGTTATCTGCATGCTGCTGCTGTTGCTAAGTTGCTTCAGTCGTGTCCGACTCTGCAACCCCATAGACGGCAGCCCACCAGGCTATCCCATCCCTGGGATTCTCCAGGCAAGAACACTGGAGTGGGTTGCCATTTCCTTCTCCAATGCATGAAAGTGAAAAGTGAAAGTGAAGTCGCTCAGTTGTGTCCAACTTTTAGCGACCCCATGAACTGCAGCCCACCAGGCTCCTCCGCCCATGGGATTTCCCAGGCAACAGTACTGGAGTGTGTATCTGCATATCTGAGATGATTGATGTTTCTCCCGGCAACCTTGATTCCAGCTTGTGCTTCCTCCAACCTGGCTTTTTGCATGACGTACTCTGAATGTAAGTTAAATAGTCAGGGTGTCAATATACAGCCTTGACATACTCCTTTCCCAGTTTTGAACTAGTTCATTGTTCCATGTCTCGTTCTAACTGTTGGTTCTTGACCTGCATACAGGTTTCTCAGGAGGCAGGTCAGGTGGTCTGGTATTGCCATCTCTTTTAAGAATTTTTTCCACAGTTTGCTGTGATCCACACAGTCAAAGACTTTAGCACAGACAATGAAGCAGAAGTAAATGTTCTCCTGAAATTTCTTTGCTTTTTCTGTGATCCAGCAGATGTTGGCAATTTGATCTCTGGTTTCTCTGCGTTTTCTCAATGCAGCTTGTACATCTGGAAGTTTACAGTTCATGTACTGTTGAAACCTGGCTTGGAGAACTTTGAGCATTACTTTGCTAGCGTGTGAAACGACTGCAGCTGTGCAGTAGTTTGAGCATTCTTTGGCACTGCCCTCCTTTTGATTGGAATGAAAACTAACCTCTTCCAGTCCTGTGGCCACTGCTGAGTTTTCAAATTTATCGTCACATTGAGTGCATCCTTGAACACCGTCATCTGTTGCTTTCCTCCATTTCTTTGCATTGATCAACTGAGGAAGGCTTTCTTACCTCCCCTTGCAGTTCTTTGGAACCCTGCATTCAGATGGATATACCTTTCCTTTCCTTCTTTGCCTTTAGCTTCTCTTCTTTTCTCTGCTATTTGTAAGACTCCCTCGGACAGCCGTTTTGCCTTTTTGTACTTCTTTTCCTTGGGGATGGTTTAGATCACCAGCTCCTGTACAGTGTTAGGAACCTTTGTCCATAGTTCCTCAGACACTCAGTCAGCTCTAATCCCTTGAATCTGTCACTCCGTTGTATCACTGTAAGGGATTTGGTTTAGGTCATACCTGAATGGCCTAGTGGTCTTCCCTACTTTCTTCAGTGGAAGTCTTTCACTTAGTGCCAGGCTTATTCTATAGAGGATGCTCATCAGATGTCTGAACTGATCTACGTCTTCTCGGGAACTAAGCAGCAGAGATGTTCCTCTTTTTAAAAATCAGATGAGTAAACTCAAGGTTGCTTCTGACTCTGCTAAAGTAGAATTTGGCAAGAAGAGAAATCATATTTAATGTCTGTGTCCCTTGTGCTTTGTTGATTAAGATGTTTGCACTTAAGACTCACACCACTTCAGGTTTTCATTGTATGTATTTTTCATTGGAAAAATATTTATTGAGCATTTATCCATGCTAGGAAATCAGTGATAAGTAAGTAATGGAGCTGAGAGTCTTAATTCTGATACCTATTTTGTTTCCTATGAAGAGCCTCTGTTGTAAATTCTGAATGAGTGGGGTTTGAACTAAAGAGAACATGAGCCTGTTTTTCTTTTGTTGTTCTTACTGTTATTTGGCTGTATCCACTTAGCTATTGAAGACTTTGAATAGAGGCAAGAAGATGCATTGTGAGGCGTTTCCAGAATCTACAAAACGAGATTGAATAGGGGAAGCCAGTAAGGAATACCAGCCTTTTTCAATATGTGGTACCATATGCTTTCTGCCAGGAGATAGTGTTTGAATAATGATTTCTTATTTTCTCACTTAAAATCTTTTATTCTAAGTCTGCAAGAGCAGGCCAGACTCAGAAAAAGAATTTGACTCACTTAACTTAATAGATAACACTGATTATATTTTTGAGAGAAGACGGAATTAAATTTTATTGGCATTAAATTTATTTTGTTTCTGTTTTTTTATCATCCATACATCTGTTTATAGTGTATTAATATAATTATGAATTTTATTCATGTGTAAGTAATAAAATCTACATATAATTTAAATTTAATGTCAGCAGTTTAGTTTGTGGTGTAAACATGTTAGGTACATGTACATCTAGCACTCAGTCCTCTAGTATTTCTCGTTATTTGGTAAACACTCAGGGGCCTTGTATAAATTTCTCCAAGTTGTACTGTTTTTTCCTCAAGCTTTATTGAGATATAATTGACATGCAGCATTGTAAGTTTGTGTTCAACATGATCATTATAACTGATTCACAGTGTGATGATTTGATGGTGTGATGATTTGTTATGCCTGTTTGTTGGGAACTGATTACCACAGTATGATTAGTAAACACCTCCATCACCTCATATGATTACTTTTTTAAAAAATCTGTGGTGAGAACATTTAAGATCTATTCTCTTAGTGACTTTCATGTGTATACTATAGTATTTTAACTATAGTCATGCTGTGCGTTAGATCTCCAGAACTGATTCATCTAATAACTGGAAGTTTGTATTAAAATTTTTTTATTGACGTACAGTTGATTGATAATGTTTTTTCTGTACAGCAAAGTGACTCAATTATACATATGTATGTATTCTTTTTCATCTTCTTTCCTACTCCGGTTTGTCACAGGATGTGAATATAGTTTCTTGTGCTATGCAGTGGCACTTTGTTGTTTATCCTGAAAGTTTAAACCCTTTGATCAATATTTCCCCATTTCTCCCATCCCTGCCCCCTGGCAGCTACCATTCTCTCTACTTGTTTGGGTATTTTAGATTTCATGTATAAACAAGATCATACAGTATTTGTCTTTCTCTGATGTATTTCACGTAACATAATACCTTCCACGTCCATTCACATTACTGCAAATGGGAGGATTTCCTTCTTAGGCTGACTAACATTCCATTGTACAAATGGGCTTCCCTGGTGGCTTAGAGGGTAAAGCGTCTACCCGCAATGTGGGAGACCTGGGTTCGATCCTTGAAAGATCCCCTGGAGAAGGAAATGGCAACCCACTCCAGTACTCTTGCTTGGAAAGTCGCATGGACAGACAGAGGAGTCCATGGGGTCGCAGAGAGTCGGACACGAACGAGGGACTTCACTCTTTTTCCAGTCATCTGTAGATGGACAGGTTGTTTCCGTATCTTGACTATTGTAAATAATGCTGCAGTGAATATGGGAAATAGTGATTTTATTTCAGAAGTGGAATTGCTGAATCATGTGGTATTTCTGTTTTTGATTTTTTGAGGAAACTTTATCCTGTTTTCCATAATGGCTGTGCCGGTTTACATTCCCACCGACGGGCACACACAAGTTTTCTTTCTCTGCACCTCCTCACCAATACCTGTTACCTTTTGTCTGTTTGATGATAACCATTCTAACAGGTGTGAGGTAATACCTTATTGTGNTCCATTCTGAAGGAGATCAGCCCTGGGATTTCTTTGGAAGGAATGATGCTGAAGCTGAAACTCCAGTACTTTGGCCACCTCATGCGAAGAGTTGACTCAATGGAAAAGACTCTGATGCTGGGAGGGATTGGGGTCAGGAGGAGAAGGGGACAACCGAGGATGAGATGGCTGGATGGCATCACGGACTCGATGGACATGAATCTGAGTGAACTCCGGGAGATGGTGATGAACAGGGAGGCCTGGCGTGCTGCGATCCATGGGGTCGTAAAGGGTCGGACACGACTGAGCGACTGAACTGAAACTCACCCCTCCTGGCAGGTGCTGAGCAAGGCCACACTCTGTAAAGGAAAAAACCAAGGGTTCTCCCAGCCACATCTTCAGTTGAGTAGGAAACTTCCCCTGTATCTCAAAAAAGGCTCACCAGAAGTGATTGATTTTTCTTTTTCTTTGTCCTTTTGCAGAGAAATAAAATTAAAATAGTATAATGGCTCCCCTGGTGTCTCAGACAGTAAAGAATCTGTCTGCAATGCAAGAGACCCAGTTTCGATCCCTGGGTCAGGAGGATCCCCTGGAGAAAGGATAGGCTGCCCACTCCAGTATTCTTGCCTGGAGAATCCCATGGACAGAGGAACCTGGTGGGCTACAGTCTGTGGGGTCGCAAAGAGTCAGACGCTTTGACTGAGCAACAAACACATACACAGATAATGACACAGTTTGCCGTGGACCTTGAGACTTCTTATGTTGTCCCAGTTTGCAGATGTTTAGAAAGATAGGAAAGCCTTATTAGTTGAAAGCCACATATCATTTTTCCATTGTGCTAGATCTTTGCCTGCTAACAACAATTTTAGCAAAGACTCTGATTTGCCAAGTGCCTTTCTACGTACTTTGCATATGTTGATTTGTCTTAGGTGGCCAAAAACTCTTATGATTTATTATTTTAATTGCTGCTGTTAGATAGTTTTTCTGACTGCTATTATTATTTCCTTTTAAACATGAAAAACAAGGCGCAGAGAGATTTTGTGATTCAACAAAGAGTCTCAGCCCATGGTAAGGAGGCTGGGATTCAATCTTAGGTCATCTGGCTCCAGGGCCTATTCATTTATGTACAAGTTTTAAGGCACATACAATTTTCAGTATTTTGAAGTACTTGATGTTTCAGGAAGTGGCTCCATGTTCTGCATAAGTAATATATAATTTAAATTTTAAGGTGGCTACAATCTGTAAAGCGGTACTGAAAACAAGCAGACAGTATGACTGAAAAAAGTATTGCTTCTACAGAAATGCCAGCTGCCGTGCCAGTTCCCACAAAAACTGCTTGCTGATGAAGCAGTCATGTAAAGTGAGACTTGGTAGGTTAGACACATTCATAGGAATTTTGTCTCTTCCTTTCAAGTTATCCCATCATTATATGTCCATTCATTGGGAAATTCTTGCTCTTCACTTCCTGTGCTCGATGAAGAGAGACTCAATGGCTTAGAGAAATATATATGGTCAGTGAGCAATCGTGACATTTCCTTTGACCATTTTCACCTGTGTGCTGCGTTGACAACAGACCATGTGAGTGATGCTTCTGCCATGTTTGTTTTGAGCAAAGGCTATTATTTCTGTGATATTGTAGAGCTGCCTGGGTGGTACTCATTGGAATTACAGAATCAGTGCTTTTAACAGATATTTAATCTAAGTTTTAAAAGTAACAAGAATAACTTCCCAGTTTTTGTCTATTCCTTAATGGTGTATGTCTCTGCAAAGCTTAAAAACGACTGAACACTAACCTGAAGTTTTTTGGGTTGATTTTTCTTTATCCTTAGGTGTTATATTTGCCCATTTTCCTTCTTCTCAGCACCCGTGTCCATCTATCCACCTTTTTGGACACTGTCTCTTCTCTTGGTGCAGCTACCACTTCGTGTGGACAGTGTCTCATACATGTGAGAACTGGATCACTGTGAATCAGGTTAGACAAGGAAAAGATGCTTTTCACTGATGTAGCAATCACAGTGTGATGTTTTGGTAGTAAATTAGTAAGGTGGAAGTCTTAAGGAGACCTCATTTGGGGCTCTGGGGTTTGAGTGGGGGAAGATGTCTTAATTTTCCTTTTCTATTCTATTCTGAGGATGGCCCATTAAAGCTTTGGTTGCCTCTCAAAGTGATAATTAGGCAATAGTTTTACTTCCAAGACTGAACAAATTAAATATACTCTAAATTCTGTTGTCAGGTGAAGCCTTGTAGTCTGACAGTTTTTAAGCCACATGCTTTAGTTACAATAGTTGATGTCATAGGGCGTAGTTCCAAGTTCTGCCTGAATGATGTATCTGGATCTGAAACCTAACTTAGGTAAATAAATAGGATAATTCTGATCCTGCTGAGCCTCTGATGGCTTTCTCTTGCAAACAGCCAAAGGCACAGCTCCTTGGTCAGGCTTCTGAGGTCTTCCAGGACCCAGCCCCAAGTGCTGCTCATCTACTTGATGGATTTTACTGGACACCCTCATGGTTTATCTGTAAACTGGAGTGTTTCACCACAGGTGCACAGTACCAGTCATCCAGACCCTGTTCATCTTTGATGGCTCTTCTCATGGGAAATCTCTTCAGAATCCTCTGTGACCTGCTTGGCTGGAGGGAGTCTTCTCTCCATGCATCTGGTCTGTATTTCCTGTCCGACAACAGTCGTGGTTGGCTTGCTGCTGAAGTTCTTTAAGAGCTTGTGTTCTTACTGGAATAATTCCTTGAAGACAGATTTTCTGTCCTTGTGGTTTGTGACTAACTGGATTGAAATGTTTGTTACATGAAGATAACACCCAGAGTGAGCACATTCTTTGGGTTCTAAGGATTTTACGTATCTTGCCTCCTTTAACCTTCGCAACAATAGGATGGATGCCTTACTGATACTCCCGTTTGACAAGCAAGGGAGGTAGGGCAGAGAGAACCTGTACTGCCGAGGAAGGGGTGGGACTGGGGTGCAGTCTCAGATGGATGACCCCAGAGCCTGCAGCTTCATTGCTGTATTCTGAACAGACTGGTGGACAGATGCGTGAGTGAGGGACTGAGTGAGAAGCACGTTACAGCCTTTGGGCTGTGACGCAGTAGCTTCTAAAAGCAATGGAATGAGTCCAGTGTGGTAGTTTTCCAATAGGATCTCATTACGGGACTTTCTTTTTTGTGTGGGAACGGCTCCATCTACTTCTAAAGAAAACGGAAATGGGGGTGAAATTCCTGTGACCTAACTCACACCCCAAAACTGGAGTAGTGGTGATAACCCACACATAGATGACAAGCCCCCTCTCTCTGTGTCCATCTCTTCTCTTCTCTTTCCACCTTGTTGCCAGGCATCTCAGTGCAGCGTTCACACAGCCCTCCGTTCTGTGTAGATGGTTCAGGGCAGGCTGTCTTTAGGTGGCAGCGAGCACAGGGATTGGGAGAACTTGGTGAGGTTGGCATCTTGCTCCAAGTGCCAGTCTGCTATCTCACTGGCTATTAATGGATGGCTGGGAAGCGGATCCAGCTACTCTAACCCCATGTGACTCCTGCAAAGGTCATGCTGCTGCGCAAGTCTCCTTTGCAATAGGAACCCCGCTTGGACGGCATTAAATGTGTATGTTGACCGTTGGGTGGGTAGCGTGTGTGTTGACCGTTGTGTGGGTAGAGTGTTTCCTAAAGCATCAGTGGTAAATGGCATGGCAGCCTCCCTGAGCAGGGAGACGACCCCTGATCTTGTGTAGTAGACCTCAGGTGGACGTGAGGAGGTTGGGTGGTGCGGCCACAGCAACAGAAGAGCTGTCCCCATAGGTGTCTGTGCTGCGGCTCGGCTGTCACATGGGCGGCTCTGGAAGGAAAGGCTGAGTAGCTTTAGGGCCTTCCCCCACGTGAGGTTCATTTCTGGCACAGGGTGGAGTCCAACCTTGCCACCAGCTATCTGGCCACGCGGGGACAGCTGTTGGGACGGGGGTGTCAGCCCCAGCGAGTGTGGGAGGGGCTGCCCATCTTTCTGCTGCCTGTGGAACTGTGCTTCCCGTCACCTGCGGGGCTGGGGACAATGCGATCTGCCGAAGCACCATCATGGTGTGATGCTGTGTGCTCATAAATGAAGGAGGGTGGGAGCCTGTGGCCTTTTATCTCTCTTCCTTGTCTCCTGGGCTGGCTCATTAGTTGTCACACAGTGAGCACCAGCTGAATGGAATGGTGTGGCCCAGCTTTTGTCCACGGAGTTGTTAAATTGATTGAAAAATGAAGACCTGTAAGTTGGTCATTCATCAGGCACATGGACAGTCGAGTGTCACATGCTGGGTGTTTTCCTAGGCTTGTGCCACGTGTTGTATAGCTTAGTTCTGACGGCAAAGGCAGTACTTCTCTCCATGGTGGAAATAAGGGCATGCAGGCTTTTGTAAGAGGCTAAGAGCCCTAAGAAACCAAATGCATTCTAGTGACCAAACCAGAACAATTATATCTTAAACATTATGATCGTTCTTGTGTTTATTTTACTTGGGCAAGATATTGCTGTGTTCAGTCGCCTAGTCATGCCTGACGCTTTGAGATCCACCCCATGCACTGCAAGCAGCCACTCTTACGTAGCAATAATAAGAGAACAAATGCTAACATTTCGAAGCAAGATATTCAAATACGATTGGGTGAAAGGCAATTTTTTCTGTTCAGCTAGTTCACTGCTCAGGTTGAGATGCTGAACTGGAGTCCAGGCACTCACCTACATTCTGTTGATTTTTACAACCTCAGTCAAAGCCCGGTTATTTTAATTGAAGTACGTTTGGCATAAAAGCTTGTGTAAGTTTAAGGGGTGCAGCATGTTGATTTGGTATATTGATTTTGCAGTATGACGGCCACCTGTGTCAAGTCTGAGTCCTAATCCTTTTTTTTCTGTGGTGGGACAGTTAAGATCTAGTCCCAGCATGTTTATGGCTCCCCAGGTGGCTAGGTGGTAAAGAACCTTCCTGTCAGTGCAGGTTTGATCCTGAGTCGGGACGATCCCCTGGAGGAGGAAGTGGCAACCCCCTCCAACATTCTTGCCTGGGAAATCTCGTGGACAGAGAAGCCTGGTGGGCCACAGTCGGTGGGGATGCAAGGAGTCAGATACAACTGAGGAACTGAGCACACACACATCCTCAGCACGTTGGTGTTCATAATGCAGCTTTGTTGTCTGTAGTCACTGTGCTGGGCTTTAGCTCTTCAGGTCTTACTTATCTCCTAGTTTAAAAAGTCCAAAACCTTGTGCTGAGGTGTTTGTCTTATTTGCTTTTACTGCAGTCTGTAAGGTGGCAAGAGAGATCCTACGTTGTAGATGAGGAACCAGCATTTAGAGGTGGAATTAGAATTAGATCTTCTGATTCAAACTTGACTGTACTTTCCAGCCTAACAAACAATTTTTTTTCAACTGTATTATTTGAAGTGGCTTGTTTTTAGCCCTGAATTTCCAAGCCTGAGTTTCACAACTTAGTAGCTGTTTATTAAAACTCATTCCCTACTGTCAGATAACTTTGGAGAAATCTGTGTACATAGCCCCTTCTTGAAGACATAACCTTTCCAATGAGAAACCTTGAGGAAGCCTATTCATAAGCCAACCCCCCCAACCCCAACCTTTTCTTCTGAAGGAAATCTGCCAGCATTTCAGGGATCATAGTTTCACAGGCAGTGGATTTGTAGCAATAGTAGTTGAATCCAACAGAATTTACTGCAATATAAACTTTTGGAGAACAGGATTTTAAAATTTATATTTTAAAATATCTGAGGAAAAATGAATGACATGGATATCCAGAGGGCTTAAAGCAGAACTGAGTCAGTGACCTGGGGAGAAGTTTCCTTGAGTGCTGTGAAGGTGACCTTCAAGTGATCTTCAGTTCAGTTCAGTTCAGTCGCTCACTTGTGTCCACTCTTTGTGACCCCATGAATCGCAGCACGCCAGGCCTCCCTATCCATTACCAACTCCCGGAGTTCACTCAGATTCACGTCCATCGAGTCGGTAATGCCATCCAGCTATCTCATCCTCTGTCGTCCCCTTCTCCTCCTGCCCCCAATCCCTCCCAGCATCAGTCTTTTCCAATGAGTCAACACTTCACATGAGGTGGCCAAAGTATTGGAGTTTCAGCTTTAGCATCAGTCCTTCCAAGTGACCTTAGGACTTGAGAAAGTCAGACTTGCCCCTTTCAGGCTGGTGCTCAAAAGCCAGGAACCATATTCATAATGAAATCACTTTCACTTCTGATGCCAGGGTGGAGGCTCTGTGTTCTTGTCTGAACCGAATTTGCAGATCTTTTAGACACCCCCTCACCTCTACCCTTATAGAGAACTGGCCCAGCTGCAAGGTCTCAGAACTTTGTATAAGAACTTTGTGGCAGGCTTTTGGGTTTTTCCCCTCTCTTAATAAATCAGGGACACTCTTGGTTAGTACTGTGTTTCCATCAAGCATTTTAGATCAGGGATAGTTTCAGTGTCTGGGTTCATGATAGTGACTCTGAAGCAAAGGATAAAACTTCAGATGAAACAGAAAGAATATTAAAATTTTCAATTTTATTTTAAATGTAGATTGAAAAGTTTGGATTCCCTTCCAATCTTACCCTTTCATCTCAAGAAATGGTCCAGCTTTATGATACCTACCATGTTTGAATTCTGGAAAAGTTGTCTCAGAGCTCAGGTAAACGGTAATTTAGCAATTGTTTTTGAATTGATTTTAGTGGATGGTAACTGCCATTCACGAGATGAGCTATCACCCTTCCTAATCGTCTGCATCTGATCTTTGAAAATCACCAGTGGATTCTTTACAAAACAAGATTGCTCCTCCTCTAACAGCCTTCCTGCTCACAGTCTGTGTTTTCCTGCAACTGGGGTGGAAAGCCCCTCAACTCCTGAGCTTGCTTCCTCTTCTGCTTTCTGGGACAGGACCACCCCTCCATCTCCCGCACTGTGTGCTGGGTCCTGGGTTTCTATTCTTGCCTTCCTCTCCTCTCATGCCCCTTCCTCCTCTCTGCCCGTCTGTGTTCACCTCCTGGTTGGTTTTGCTGCACACTCTTCTGTAAGGGTTCACCATCCCATTAGGTTTACACACCAGGAACGATGGGGAGATAGTTTGCCCCTTGTTTGCAAGACACTTGTAATTCTGTTCATGAGACATATTGTCAAGAAGCACTTGGATTTTCTTGCATAATTTTACTGAATTTTGTGGCATTCCTTTTCAAGGAGTTGTGTCCAGAGGAATAAAATAAATTCATTTTATTTTGAGAATAAAATAGTCATTAGGAAGATGGGTGCTAGAAAGGATGAAGAGAGCTTAAAGGCAGAACTGACAAGCTGGGTGAAGAATGGCCACACCAACAAGGTAATTTTCACACATGTTTTGGATGAAGCGTCTCTGTGTTCTTGTTTCCTTGAGTTATACTGTGTAGTCATGACTATTGTCTTGACTTTTGAATCTTCAACCTCCATTCTAGGATTTTCGGTTGAGCACTGAAGTCCAGTGGTTCTGAGATAGACCAGAGAGAAAGGACTTTGGTCCTTGACTTCTCCCCTGCCCCACCCTGCACGTGTGCTCTGAGTTCTGACGGATGCAGGCAGAGGGAGCCCTTCCCATGGACCAGGTCGTGATGCCCAGACAGTGTGGGGCTGGAGTTACAGTGATAATAGCTGAGGAGAGCTTTTGACTTCTTTCTCTCTTTTTCAGGAAGCTTTTTTTTTTCTTTTATGACTTTTGTTTTAATTTGCAGAAATTATTTTTTCGTTAAAACCTTAACCCGGGGTCATATGAGTTATGCATATTTATTTTAAGTAAGTTGATGATCTTTTTTATTTTGCTGTTTACTTTGTTGTCATATATTGAAGTTTCTGATTTTTGGGGTGTGACACATATTAGAATTCTCAGGTGAGCTTTTCCCATTATCTTTTAACTTAGATTATCTCCTCCTGCTCAGAAACATAGTTTTATTTTATTCCACTTATTTTGCCAAGAAAAACCTTTAAAATATATTTCTAAGAGGTTTTTACATGATAAAGAGAGAAACTGCTGCCACAGTGAAAGTAGCATTATTTACCAAATAATCCTCTTCCTGACTGATTTGTGTTGCCTTAAAAAGTCTCATGTTAAACTGCACCTGTGCGCAGGGTTATTACATTTTATCTTTTGTTCTCTAGTGTACTTCTTTAGTTCTTTTGCAATGTTTTATCTTATACTTTCATCTTTATTATTTTTGTTACATACTCTATTAAAGAACCAGAGGCATATAGATTAGATAGTGATGAATATGTTTTATCAAGAAGTAGGCACTCCTGTCTTTATTATGCAGAACTTAAAATAATTTTATTTTCCCTGCTGCAGGCCAGAATGGTCCTGGAGAATGTTCATCCTCCTTCAGTCGGCGGTGGTTTGGTTGTTAGTTCAGAAAACATGGCAATTATGTTTCTACTTCTCCTTGCAAAGCTAAGGGAAATGGAGAAGTTACCTGCACGGTTTTTTCTGTGAGTCCCTTAGTTTGTTTTTTATTATATGCACTCCTTTAAGGATAAGAGTTATACCAACTTGACTATTGTAGTGTTCAATACGATTTTTGGTTCCCTTTTGTTATCAGCACTCTTGCCTGGAAAATCCCATGGATGGAGGAGCCTGATAGGCTACAGTCCATGGGGTTGCAAAGAGTCGGACACGACTGAGCGACTTTCTTTCTTTCTTTCTTCTTTTGTTACCAGAGTACATATTTAAAATGACACCTTTCCAGTTCAACTTTAAATGTTCTCACCACAAAAGGAAAAAAAGATAACTTGGGAGGTCATGGTTTTGTTAACTAACCTTATTATGGTCATCATTTTGCTATATATACCGGTATCAAATTATCGTGTTTTCTTTACCTTAAATGTATACAGCGTTATATGTCAATTTTGTCTTGATAAAACTGAAAACAACAAAAAAAAAAACACAGAAAAAAGCAAAGGAAGCACTACAATTCACAGAAGATTTGACCATCAAGACATCTAACTTACTTCACTAATCATAATATTCTCTGGTGAAATAAGTCAGAGAAAGACATATACTCTATGATCTCACTCATGTGCGAAATCTAAATAGTCATACAAACTAGTGTACATGGGAGACAGAAATGGTCACACAGACATAGGAACAAGCTTATGGTTACCAAAGGGAAGAGGGAAGGTGGGGAGGGACAAACTGGGAGCTTGGGATTAACAAACTATTAATACTATATATTATATAGCCAACAAGGACCTGCTCTGCAGCACAGGGAATTATAGTCATGGTCTTGTAATAACCCATAATGGAGTAGAATCTTCAAAAATACTGAATTACTGTCTTGTACAACTGAAACTAACATGATATTATAAATCAGCTATACTTCAGTAAAAAATAAAGTCAGGACTTAGATATATTTAGCTAATACTAAGGGTCTTCGGGGGCTTCCTGGGTGGCGCTAGTGGTAAATAACCCACCTGCCCATGCAGGAGACATGAGACATGGGTTCCATCCCTGGGTTGGGAAGGTCCCCTGGAGGAGGGCATGACAACCCACTCCAGTATTCTTGCCTGGAGAATCCCATGGACAGAGGAGCCTGGCGGGTTACAGTCCATAGGGTTGCACAGAGTTGGACATGACTGAAGTGACTTAGAACACACACAAGCGTCTTTGATTCTGTTACAAGAGAGACGTAAAGGCCACTGGAATTAAATATAAGAACAACTATAATAACAATAAAAATAAATTTTAAAATCGTAGAAAAAAATTTTTGTTAATTTTTTCCCCCTCTCTTAAGAGTATACAGGGGGGCACCTCTCTTCTGTAGACAGAAAACACACTGGGGTCGGCCCCTTGCCTGTGGGGTGCCCGACCCCTCCTACAGGAACATTTTCCAGGGAGCTCTGCTTGCTGCTGCCCCAGGAGGGGGACTTCTGATCTCCCAAAAGGTGGTTAGTGATGAGTCTGTGACCCAGAGCACCCCGTGTTCAGAATGAAGCTCGTAGCAAGGGGTATTCAATCTCAACAACCGTATGTCAGTGGCATCAGTGGCTGCCTGGATGGTTCAATTGTCTTTATCGCATCACTTTCAAGGCACGCCTTCTTTTCCTCTCTTACAAGGTTTGATTTAGGGGCTGTGGAGAGAAGGGCTGAAAGTGTGAAAAAGTTTCTACAGCAAAAGCAGGCGCGCAGAAGGCCCCCCAGGGCAGATAAAGAGGCCCACGACCTGGCGAACAAACTGCACAAAGTGAAAAAAATCCATGGAGAAATACAAGACAGTGTGAGTATGCAGCTCAGTGCACTGTGCTGGGAAGGCCGAGATAGTCGCACGTCCCAGCAGGGAGGCCGCTGGCTGCACGGACCTGTTAGTTGTCACTGGGACTTGTTTGCTGGCCAGTTCTGTGCTTGGAGAACTGTGTGTGCAGTGGGCCCCTCTGCCTCGGGGCCCTCATTCTGGGGCCCTAGTTCTTGGGTTCTAATTCTGACTCCTCTGGGTCTGAAATGCATCCTCCCCGCCCCCATCCTCATGTCCTCAGTGACGTCCTGGTCTGGAAGTGTCCACGTCTTCCTTGGATGGTCACAAAGTTCTTCTTGGAGCCTGACCTTGAGGCTCCCTCCTGTACTGCAGCTGACATTCGGGCTGATAACCTCACCCTCGCTCGCTCTTCCTTCTGGGCTGTTGTCCATGGACCAGCATGTGTGGGCTTTGCCCTCACCTCTTCAGGTGTGCTTCCTACTACTCTCATCTGACAGTACCCCACACACGCCTCTCCCTGGGGCTGTGTCCCCCTGTACTGTCCCGTAATCCTGGGCCCTCCATCCCATGCCCCCAGAGCTTCTGTGCAGCAGCTCGCCTGAGGCCCGCCCGCCCGTCTTCCCCCCACCCCTGTTTGGACTTGTCTCTTTCTCCCAGGCTCATGGCGCACTGCAGTACTTGGTGGGTCAGTTGTGACGCATTGGTCTCTTTCTCCTAAACTGTCGCTGCCTCACAGCAGGGACCTCACGTTTTCCTCTTTTTATCTCCAGCTGTTATCTTATGTGGTGTCCTGCTACTCACAGCTTACAAAATCAATTACATTCTCACAAATGTCGGTGGAAAGGAAAGGTGCTTTTAATCAGGATGCCAGCCATCTGGGAAGAGGGCGGGCTGAGTATCTGCTAGAAACACCTCTGAGATCCTGCTCGGCTGAATGGCATTGAAACATGTAAATTATCATATGTGAAACGAATCGCCAGTCCAGGTTCGATACATGTTACAGGGTGCTCAGGGCTGGTGCGCTGGGATGACCCAGAGGGATGGGATAGGGAGGGAGGTGGGAGGGGTGTTCAGGATGGGGAACACGTGTACACCCATGGCTGATTCATGTCAATGTATGGCAAAACCACTACAATATTGTAAAGCAAAATAAATAAATAAATTTAAATTAAAAAGATAAAATAAAAAACATTGAGCACCTAAAAAATAAATAAATAAGAATAAAGGGAGGGAGGGAGTCATCTCAGTGAATCACTGAGATGAGAGGGGTCAGTCGCCATGCCCTCCAGGCTTGAGGATGCCTCAGAATCTTCCTCTGGATGTTCTTTCGTTCGCGTAGTTTGGTCACGTAGTTTACACGATTGCTGAAGGGGAAGCTTGAGAAGAGGTCTGGTCACCTATTAATTACTGATTCTCATTTCTTCTTCTCTGATCGCTGTAGAGAACCAACCAGTCAGGCAACATACTGTGTGTCCAGACTTGAAAGGTGTGCTTGGGCAGAGATGAGTAGAGCCTGGGGCACCTGGCTAAAAGTCAGAGGCAATGTAGCTCTACCGAGTGACAAGGAGGGGACCTCATGCTGAGGAGGGCTTCCTGCAGAGAGCTGCACACACAGTCCCAACGCACTGCTCGGCGGGCCACAGCTGTTCAAAACTGTTTTGCAGTGAACGGTAGTTACTTCCTTGAAGGTGGAAACAGCTTTTAGAGCTCCTCTGACTCAGATGTCTCACGTTCTAGAGCAAGTCAGGATTTCCTGCTGACGCTTCTGTGTGTCTTCCTTCCGCCGGCTGTGCTCGTCTCCTTGGTCGTGACAGCAGCTGTTGGCCTTTTCAGGCGCTAGTCTTCCAATAGCTTTTCTTCACGGCTCTAGGAGTCATGGTTTCAAGCTGGATTCAGTTCAGTTCAGTCGCTGGATGGCATCACCAACACAGTGGACATGAGTTTGGGTGAACTCCGGGAGTTGATGATGGACAGGGAGGCCTGGCGTCCTGCGATTCATGGGGTTGCAAAGAGTCAGACATGACTGAGAGACTGAACTGAACTGAAGTGAGCTAAATTATTATATCGTGTGCCTGATATTTTCATTTCATCATTTTAAAATGAGATTTAAATTAAAATGAGATGAGAGGTGATCATTATCACCCATAAGTGTTCTTGGTGCTAGAGACTCTGCTAACTGATGCAGACAGCTCTGGGGTGCTGTGGACATCCTGTTATCAAGACTTCTCATGTATTTTCAATCTAGACACAATATTCACTTAATGGAAATATCAGCTTTATGCATTTTTACTGATTTGATAAAGAAGCAAACTATTCATAATGACCCAAATTCTGAAAAAAGAAGGAAGATTTGAAGAAGAAACCTGTCTAAAGCAATAAAGGCTCAGAGGAGAAATTATGAACAGTGGAGTATTTCTAGTTGAATTGTGGTGTTAAGTCCTTAATCAATGAATGTTTCAGCTGTTTCTATAATTTCAGCTTTCATTTATGACAATGTGGCTTCTTTCCCTCTTTATGACGCATCCAGTTAATTGTACTGCACTTCTGGGGGATATCCAGGAGAGGATCATGGAATATTTTAATAAGTATACAATATTTTACAGTAATTTTCTTCATTGTATTCACTTTTTTTCTTCCTTTTCCTCAGCAGTTCAAATTATAAATTTGTTTTTTTTAGAAATTGCAAGTTTACAAATTTCCTTAAAATGGAATTTGTGAATGCTGATACCCACTTATAAAGGATAGCCACTAAAATATCTAAACCTAGTCAGGCCAAGTTATCTAACATCTCAGACTCATTTTAGAATAACTTTCAAGAAGTATGATTTTAGTTTTTTTGTGCCTTTATTGTCTTCAGTTCAGTTCAGTTCAGTCCCTCACTCGTGTCCGACACTTTGCGACCCCATGATTTGCAGCACACCAGGCCTCCCTGTCCATTACTCCTGGAGTATACCCAAACTCATGTCCATTGAGTCAGTGATGCCATCCAGCCATCTCATCCTCTGTCGGCCCCTTCTCCTCCTACCCCCAATCCCTCCCAGCTTCAGGGTCTTTTCCAATAAGTCAACTGTTCACATCAGATGGCCAAAGTATTAGAGTTTCAGCTTCAGCATCAGTCCTTCCAATGAACACCCAGGGCTGATCTCCTTCAGAATGCACTGGTTGGATCTCCTTGAAGTCCAAGGGACTCTCAAGAGTCTTCTCCAACACCACAGTTCAAAAGCATCGATTCTTCGGCGCTCAGCTTTCTTCACAGTCGAACTCTCACATCCATACATAACCACTGGAAAAACCATAGCCTTGACTAGACGGACCTTTGTTGGCAAAGTAATGTCTCTGCTTTTCAATATGCTATCTAGGTTGGTCATAACTTTCCTTCCAAGGAGTAAGCGTCTTTTAATTTCATGGCTGCAGTCACCATCTGCAGTGACTTTAGAGCCCCCCAAAATAAAGTCTGACACTGTTTCCACTGTTTCCCCATCTATTTGCCATGAAGTGATGGGACCAGATGCCATGATCTTAGTGTTGAGCTTTAAGCCAATTTTTTCACTCTCCTCTTTCACTTTCATTAAGAGGCTTTTTAGTTCCTCTTCACTTTCTGCCATAAGAGTGGTGTCATCTGCATATCTGAGGTTATTGATATTTCTCCCAGCAATCTTGTGCTTCATCCAGCCTAGCATTTCACATGATGTACTCTGCATATAAGTAAAATAAGCAGGGTGACAGTATACAGCCTTGATGTACTTATAAAGTCTGACACTGTTTCCACTGTTTCCCCATCTATTTCCCATGAAGTGATGGGACCAGATGCCCATTTTTAAATTATTTCATTTTTTGCTCTTGAGTTGTATGAATTTCCTTATACATTATGGATATTAACCCCTTATTAGATACATGATTTGCAGATATTTTCTCCCGTTAGATAGGTTGGCTTTTGATTTTGTTGATTTCTTTTGCTGTTTAGAACGTTTTTTATTTTGATGTAGTTTCGCTTGTTTGTTTTTGCTTGTACTTTGGTGTTACATCTAAAAAGTTTTTGCCTAGACCAGTGTCAAGGAGTTTTTTCCCTGCCTTTTTTTAGAAGTTTTTCTTCTAGGGGTTTCAGGTCTTATATCTAAGTCTTCTCCATTTTAAGTTAATTTTGCTGAGTGGTAAAAGTTAGGGGTGAAGTTTTATTTATTCTTTTGCATGTCCTTAGCCAGTTTCCCCAGCACTGTTTATTGAAGAGACTGTCCTTTCCTCAATGAATGTTCTTGACTTCTTAGTCAAATATTAGTTGACTGTATATTGAAGGTTTTCCTTCTGGACTCTCAGTTCCATCGGTGTCTTTTTCTATGCTAATAATCATACTGTTTTGATTACCCTGGCTTTGTAACCCCTGGAGAAGGCAATGGCACCCCACTGCAGTATTCCCGCCTGGAGAACCCCGTGGATGGAGGAGCCTGGCAGGCTGCAGCCCAAGGGTCACACAGTTGGACATGACTGAGTGACTTCACTTCACTGCCACTTCAGCTCTGTAATGATTGTGGAATCAGAAAGGGTTTTACCTCTGGTTTATTCTTTCTCAGGATTGTTTGGCTGTTCAGGGTCTTTTGTTATCTCCTATGACTTTTAGAATTATTTTTTCTATTTCTGTGAAAAATGTGGCACTGTTTCTTAGAATCCTGATTGATATGCCTCTGGTCTCCAGGGGGATTATTTAACATAGTATAGAGAGAAACCATGATGCACTTAAATTTGTGCTGCTCTGCTGCTTATTGAAATTCTAATAATCTGTCTTGCCTTTGAATTAGTGTCCTATGGTTTCTGTCTGTAAAGAAGAGGTGGAGGAACACGTTTGAAAGATGTCTGTTGTCTTACCTAGCCTGTTGAGACTTCTAACTTGAATTTTTATTTACATTTGTGGTCATGTGTTTTTTAATATTTTCCCTCATTGTGGATACTTTTTTGATAGGAAAATTAATCTATAAATAATTGTTCCAGTGTTTGTAATTGTAATTATAAATTATTTCAGAACTGTGGAGAAGATATATCATGGCCTTATCTTGTTAGTTTTTGGAGTTTAATTGTTCATTTGTTTTTTGTTAATCCAGGTATAAATAAAGCCAATTAAGGATTTGGAGGTATTTCTAGTTTACTAAGACCTGAAGTGCCAAATGTTACTGTTGATTTGTACTTTTCCACGTGTCCCTTACATTCACAGTAAAGCTTTGTGCTTTAGTTTGTTTAGAAAGGATCCTATCTAATAGCATAAAGTTACTATTTCATAATTAGCCCTAAAGCCTATCTATCGTGAACATTATTCATAGAAAGAGAACTTAATCTTTAATGATAGTTTTAAAAAACCCACTGTGTGAGTAATTTCTTTTAAGAATTAAAAATATATTCTGATGAAAAACTAAAGAATAACTAGATGGGATTGCTTATGTTAAAAATTAGCTTGTAATTCTATATTGAGTTTTCCAAGTAAGACTTCAGAATAATAAGCTCTTTCCCAGCTACTAAAATCTTTGAGAAATTAGTGTTGCAGACATGTACAAACCAAAGAAGTCAGCCAAATACTATTGGTGTTTGGCATCTTTTTCAGGTTTATGCTAATAAAAAAGAATATTGTATCTTTGCGGAAAATATTTCTGCTTGGAGAAATAAGAGGCTGCTAAACATATCTGTCACCTATTTGTATGATAATACCATGTTGCTAACTGAACAATCACATCAGCTATAAGAAAGAAGTAATCATGCACTGGAGAAGGACATGGCAGCCCACTCCAGTGTTCTTGCCTGGAGAATCCCAGCTGCCGTCTATGGGGTCGCACAGAGTCGGACACGACTGAGCGACTTCACTTTCACTTTCATGCATTGGAGAAGGAAATGGCAACCCACTCNAAGAAGTAATCATGCACTGGAGAAGGACATGGCAGCCCACTCCAGTGTTCTTGCCTGGAGAATCCCAGCTGCCGTCTATGGGGTCGCACAGAGTCGGACACGACTGAGCGACTTCACTTTCACTTTCATGCATTGGAGAAGGAAATGGCAACCCACTCCAGTGTTCTTGCCTGGAGAATATCAGGGACCGGGGAGCCTGGTGGGCTGCCGTCTGTGGGGTCGCACAGAGTCGGACACAACTGAAGCAGCTGAGCAGCAGCAGCAATCTGCTATTTCTTGGGTTTTATTTATCCAGTACTAGAGTTATGGGATCATAAATACAGTATACTTCTTTTCATAATTCCTACAGTCTTTGAATCCTCTTTATTGTTTTCGGTTATGTTAAACACCTTTCTTCTCCACCCCTCCCCTCCCCTAGCTTTTAGCTTTCGGGCTGTAAACGTGTGTTCTTTCCCTTCTGGTCCCATCTTTCTGTTAATAGTTGCCTGTGCGGGCAGTAACATGAACCTGTAAAGTAGGAAAAGATGAATTAGCCTGCTCTGGGGAGAGCAGAGATAAAAGAGTGAACCTGTGGCTGGAAGGAGGGTATGTGTTGTGAACTGGAGTTCCCTTCACATTTTCACCTCTTACTCTTGCTGTTTTAGTTTAGTCGCTCAGTCGTGTCCGACTCTTTTGTGACCCCATGGACTGTAGCCCACCAGGCTTCTCTGTCCGTGGGATTTTCCAGGCATGAATACTGGAATAGGTTACCGTTTCCTATTCTAGGGATCTTCCCAACCCAGGAATCAAACCTGCATCGGCAGGGGGATTCTTTATCGCTGAGTCACCAGGGAGCCACACTCCTGCTTTATTAGCTTTTAGAGTTGACTCAGTAGACGCTGTACTTAGAACCCTTGGTTCTGCTGCCCTACTTCATGTGCTGAAGTGGAGTTTTAAATTTTCCCAGTCATTAATTTTTCATTTACTAAACTTGAATTTGTCTTAATTTTGTGTAGTTTTCATTTATTTAGATAGTATTATTTTCTCTCTTAGTATCAAATGGAGTTTTTCTCCTTAAATCATAATTAAGTTGTAGTGGTTGCCCAAGCTGAGCATCAGGTACTTTGTTGTTGTTGGTTTGTAAGCACTGAATGTCCCTCAGAGAATAATAATTCATCAAGATGTAGTAAGCAAAAAAGTGATGGGTTAATTTGTGGCCAAACCGTAGAAGTGAGTTGAGTGGAAAGCTTTTGTTTGTAGCATAAATATCATGAGATCTAAATTTCGTTTCTACAGTTCTGCAAGTGATTCATTTTTTATTTTTTGCTTTTTTTCAACTGAAAATGAAAAGGATGATATCCTGACTCCTGTTTACTTAAGTTTTGTTCATGAATCAATGATATACTGGTTTTCAGCTAATAATTATTCTCATGTGTGTGACTCTGGCACACGTGAGTTGCTCAGTCATGTCCAACTCTTTGCGACCCCACGGACTGTAGCCTGCCAGGCTTCTCTGTCCGTGGAATTCTCCAGACAAGAATACTGGAGTGGATTGCCATTCCCTTCTCCAAAAAATTAAAAATAAATAAACTGTTCTCAAGATGCATCTAGCCCTACAGCCCCATAATGGAAATAGGATAAATACAAGGCTTCCCAGGTGGCACTAGTGGTAAAGAAGCTGCCTGCCAGTGCAGGAGACACAGACAGACACCGGTTCCACCCCTAAGACAGGAAGATCCCCTGGAGGAAGGCCTGGCAACCCACTCCAGTATTCTTGCATGGAGAATCCTATGGACAGGGGGGCTGACTGGCTACAGTCCATAGGGCTGCAAAGAGTCAGAGACAGCTGAAGTGACTAGCATGCCCACCATAGCATCATAAAATTACCTCCCACGGGAAAAATGCAAGGAGAAATGGGAACTGCCTTCTGATAGTTCAGTTCATCACACGTTTGTTGATTTCCATCTGTAACAGGCTTTCTGGTCAACTGAGAGAACAGACATAAAGAAGCCCTGTTTTAACTAGCTGGGAATAGAACTTACATGAAGATTGAGGTGATGCTTTTGAAATACTTTAGATTTATTCTGAGCTAACTGTGTTATATAACACCTATTATGACTCTTAGATTTCAAACTGGAAAATTGTAGTTGCTGGTTTAATTATTGTATCTTGGGGTAATGAGTTTTTGGTTTGGTAGTTTGGGTAAGGCCTGATAGTTGTGTCACGAAAAATTATATAAGAGCTTTTTTTTTTTTTTTTTTTGGTAATGTCAGAAACTACAGTTTATGTGCTTTCTAGATACTTAGAATTTGATCAGTAACCTGGTGGTGATATATTAACATAAAAGAGAAATTATTTGAAAGAGAAAATGTTTAGCAACTGCATCTTAAGTAAAAATTAATAAAGTTTGTCATTTTAAGTTTATTCATTCCTCGTAATAGTCTCCACATTAAATGTGAAAAGTTCCTTAAAGCTCTATTATTTTAATTGGTTTTGAAGCACACAGGTGGTAATTAGTTTAAGAAGTAATGGTAAAAAAAAAATGCATAGTTTATATATAAGCCTTTAAATGATGAAGTGACTATTAAAGACTTTATATGCTTAATTATAAGTTATATGTTGACAGGATTATTAAAAGTTGACTTAAGAGCCAAATTGTTTTTATTGAAGTATAGTTGATTTCCAGTGTTGTATCAATTACTGCTGTACAACAAAGTGACTCAGTTATACATATATATGTATAATATATATATGTATACACATATGTAATGTATATATAATGTGTGTGTATATATATATTCTTTTTTAATATATTCTTTTCCATTATGGTTTATCATAAGATGTTGAACATAGTTCTCTGTGCCATGCAGTAGGACCTTGCTGCTTATCCACTCTATATATAAAAGCCGACCTCCCACTCCTTCCCTCCCCATCCCCCTTGGCAACCACATGTCTGTTCTAAGAGTCAAAATTTAATGATGGTGAAACCTTAAGTTACTGGAAGCATCTCATTTTTTTCAAAACTCAACAACAATTTAATATAACTCCATTAGGTTGAAGTAAGGAATTGCAGCTTTACTTTAAACTTTCTTATTTTCTGAATCATTGGGAAATAGACTGCTGACCTGATGTCTCATCACTCCTAAACATTTTAGTGTGTATTTCTTGCAAAAAAAATTTTTTCACACTTAATCACAAAACCATTAAAATCAGGAAGTAATATTGATGTATTACTTTCACTGGGAAATCCTCAGATTCTCATTCAGGTTTTACCAACTGCCCTTTTAAGATCTTTATAAAGAAAGAATCCAGTTCAGAAATAATATTACATTTACTTTTCAAAACTCTTGGTTTTATTGAGTCTGAAACAGTTTTTTATTTCTTCACCTTTCTTTGGTTTTTATGACTATAACATTTTTGAAGATTATAGGTAGTTTTTTTTAATGATGTCCTTCAGTTACTATGTTCTGGTTTCTTCATGAGTAGATTCAAGTTATATATTTTCGATGGGAACATCAGAGAAATGATGCCGTTATTTTCTTCATATCAAGTTGATACTCACTTTGATCACTTGATTGCCAGTGTGTTTGACAGGCTTCTCCATTGGTGAGATTATCCTTAAAATGTTCTCTTTGTAAATATTAAAGACCTTGGGGAAGGTGGTGGTGGTGGTTCTGCCGCTCAGTCGTGCCCAGCTCTTTGTGACCCCATGGATTGCAGCAGACCAGGCTCCCCTGTCCTTTACCATCACTTTGTTACTATGCATGTATCTCATTCATCATTAAACTTTTAGCTCATTTTATTCAGTGTGTTATAACCATTTTTATCATTTATTTTGAGGCTCAAATTGCCTTAGATTTGGCCTCTTTATATTATTTTTATTTGGGGTGAAAACATCTTTCTTTGATATTGTATCTCTTTTTCTTCAGTGTTTCAAATAGGGGGCTTTTCTGCTGCTCAGACAGTATAGAGATACACAATCTTTGCTGAAAATATTGCTCATTTCAGAGATGTGTGAATGCCTTTAGTTGGCCTGCTGCCAGCCAGCAGCCTTACTGCAACAGGTGCTTAACTGTAACAATGGTCCTCCATAATTACTGGAAATTTGCATACATTGAAAGTTCCTACAACCCAGGAATGTCTCCAGTGAAGCCATAGTAAGTTGAAGTGATGAGGTCCCCAGGACTACTCTCAGGTTTGACAGTTTTCTGGAAGGAGTCACACAACTCAGAACCAGTGTCATTTCACAGTTATAATTTACTGCACTGAAGTATTTAGGATAAAGTTAGCAAAAAAAAAAAAAAAATCAGAGAGACCATACCCGAACATCCAGTATTCCTCTCCCAGTGGAGCTGTGCAAGTGCATGCCAACTGGAGAAGCTCAGTTATGTCTGTATGGAGTACTCAGAGAGACCATACCCGAACATCCAGTATTCCTCTCTCAGTGGAGCTGTGCAAGTGCATGCCAACTGGAGAAGCTCAGTTATGTCTGTATGGAGTACTCAGAGAGACCATACCCGAACATCCAGTATTCCTCTCCCAGTGGAGCTGTGCAAGTGCATGCCAACTGGAGAAGCTCAGTTATGTCTGTATGGAGTACTCAGAGAGACCATACCCGAACATCCAGTATTCCTCTCTCAGTGGAGCTGTGCAAGTGCATGCCAACTGGAGAAGCTCAGTTATGTCTGTATGGAGTACTCAGAGAGACCATACCCGAACATCCAGTATTCCTCTCCCAGTGGAGCTGTGCAAGTGCATGCCAACTGGAGAAGCTCAGTTATGTCTGTATGGAGTACTCAGAGAGACCATACCCGAACATCCAGTATTCCTCTCTCAGTGGAGCTGTGCAAGTGCATGCCAACTGGAGAAGCTCAGTTATGTCTGTATGGAGTACTCAGAGAGACCATACCCGAACATCCAGTATTCCTCTCCCAGTGGAGCTGTGCAAGTGCATGCCAACTGGAGAAGCTCAGTTATGTCTGTATGGAGTACTCAGAGAGACCATACCCGAACATCCAGTATTCCTCTCTCAGTGGAGCTGTGCAAGTGCATGCCAACTGGAGAAGCTCAGTTATGTCTGTATGGAGTGCTCAGAGAGACCATACCCGAACATCCAGTATTCCTCTCCCAGTGGAGCTGTGCAAGTGCATGCCAACTGGAGAAGCTCAGTTATGTCTGTATGGAGTGCTCAGAGAGACCATACCCGAACATCCAGTATTCCTCTCCCAGTGGAGCTGTGCAAGTGCATGCCAACTGGAGAAGCTCAGTTATGTCTGTACAGAGTGCTCTTGTGACTAACCTTAGCTCTAGGCTCCTTGTCCCCACCCTGAGAGATCAACCTGGGCTTCTTATGAACACAGTAGGTGTTTGTCATAAATCACATTGTTAGCAAACTGTCTGATGCTGCTCTAGCTCACAGGTGTACAAAGATACTCTTACCAGGCAAGATATTCCAGGGACTTACACTTTTTCTTCCAGGATCTGGTCAAGGGTCAGTCCTTTCTTTGGAATGTGTAGGTCTTGAACACCGCAAGCCTGCTGTAGTTGGTCACGTCCAATTAAAAACAAAATTAATATTATAAGGAAGGAAAACTTTGTACTGAATTCTTTGCAGTGCTAATGTTTGTCACAGAGAAGTGACTTGTTTTGGACGCAAGAGATAATGAAAAGTACTATAACTTAGGGAAAATTTCAGAATCAGTGCAACCAGATTGACTCTTGCAGAGGACACTCTTCCAGCCAGCAGTCAGTAGTTAGCGTAACAGTGTCACAGAAGCCATGCTTACCTAATGATTTGTATGTACTTCGGCTTTTGTTGTTGTTTAGTTGCTGAGTCGTGTCTGACTCTTGTGGCCCCATGGACTATAGCTCGCAAGACTCCTCTGCCATGGGATTCCCAGGCAAGAATGCTAGAGCGGGTTGCCATTTCCTTCTTCAGGGGATGTTCCCAGCCCACGGATGGAACCCTGTCTCGTGCATTGGCAGGCGTGCTCTTTACCACTCAACCACCAGGGACGCCTGTGCTTGGGCTTTAGACAAGCGTATGTAGGTGTATTCCATGCTGTAGATTACTTCTTAATCTTTTTTGAAAATGGTATTGATATGTTAGCTTACATCTTTGTAACTTTAGGACTGGAACTTTAAGAACCCAAAGCTGGTATAAGTCTTAGAAACTTTGCTCCATTTTTTGTTCTTTATTTAATTTGGCTTGGCATAATGGTAAATTGTAGATTTTAGGTAACTAGTAGTTATGTAATGGTAACTAGTCGTTATTAGTTCTTAGTTCTTAGTTATAAGTTATAATTAGCTATTATTAATAACTACTAGTTATTAAGAGGTAACTGAATATTTTTTCTTGTAAATTACCAGTTTACCATTACATCAAGCCAAATTAAATAAAGAATAAAAAATGGAGCAAAAAGTTTCTAAGACTTATACAGCTTTGAAGCTGGTGGAACCGTTATAACTCATATAGTCCAATATTTTCCAAACCACCAGTGGATAATATGTAAAAATATTTGTGTTGTAAAGTGGATAATGCATTTATGCCCCTTTTTGAACCTACAAAGCACAACATCATTTTAAATGTTTTGGAAAATCTTGCAGTAAAGAAACCTGTTTAACGTACCTATATGTAGTATTTAATAAAACCTGTTAGTCCTCAGAGCCATCTTGGGATGCCACAGTGGTTATTAATGAGTACCACAGCACAGTCTGGGAAATGCAGTTGTTCATTTTCTTTTTATAAATTCAGAGACTTGTGCCTCTAGAGGTTAAATATGTCTTTGAATTAGTCTATCCCTGGGCCACAGCTTTTGGACTTTGATCTGAATTTATATTCAAAAATTTTAAGCAGTCACAGTCCAAATGTTTAGTGCTTCTCTGCTACTCTTAAATTTGCCTGCTTCTTTCCCTCTAGCCCCTACTTCCCACATGGTTTAAAACAAAAGTCTGCTTTGAATTTAGGCACTCTCTGTGGCTGTGCTGTCCAGGACAGTAACCACTGGCCGTTTGTGGCCAGTTAAAATTTTAAAATTCAGATACATTTCACATACTGTAAAATTCACCTATTTAAAGTGTACAGTTTAGTGATTTTTTAGTATTCACAAAGTTATGCCACCATCGATCATCACTGTCTGAGTCCAGAACATACTTATCACTCCAGAAAGAATCCTGTACTGCCCCATCACCTCCCCAGTCACTTCCCTATCCCCCTCTTCCTCTGTCTCCTGTCAACCGTTAATCTTTCTATTTCTATGAATATGCCTATTCTGGACATTTCCCATAAATGGAATCATTAGGTATGTGATTTTTGTGTCCAGGTTCTTTTATTTAATATAATGTTTTCAAGTTTCACTATATTGTAATATATCAGTACATAATTTTGCCTTCTTTTAAAATAACAGTTTTAGAGAGATGTAATTCACATACCATTTAATTACCCATTCAAAGTGTACAGTTCAGGAGTTTTTAGTATCTTCACAGATTTATGCAGCCATAATTACTGTTACTTTTTAGAACATTTTCATTATCTCAGAAAGAAACCTCGTACCATTTAGCCTGCCACCTCTTATCCTCCCACTTACCTATATCTAGGCAACTACTTCAGTTCAGTCACTCAGTCTTGTCCGACTCTTTGCAACCCCATGAATCACAGCACACCAGGCCTCCTTGTCCATCACCAATGCCTAGAGTTCACTCAAACTCAANCCAGAGAGACCATACCCGAACATCCAGTATTCCTCTCCCAGTGGAGCTGTGCAAGTGCATGCCAACTGGAGAAGCTCAGTTATGTCTGTATGGAGTACTCAGAGAGACCATACCCGAACATCCAGTATTCCTCTCTCAGTGGAGCTGTGCAAGTGCATGCCAACTGGAGAAGCTCAGTTATGTCTGTATGGAGTACTCAGAGAGACCATACCCGAACATCCAGTATTCCTCTCCCAGTGGAGCTGTGCAAGTGCATGCCAACTGGAGAAGCTCAGTTATGTCTGTATGGAGTACTCAGAGAGACCATACCCGAACATCCAGTATTCCTCTCTCAGTGGAGCTGTGCAAGTGCATGCCAACTGGAGAAGCTCAGTTATGTCTGTATGGAGTACTCAGAGAGACCATACCCGAACATCCAGTATTCCTCTCCCAGTGGAGCTGTGCAAGTGCATGCCAACTGGAGAAGCTCAGTTATGTCTGTATGGAGTACTCAGAGAGACCATACCCGAACATCCAGTATTCCTCTCTCAGTGGAGCTGTGCAAGTGCATGCCAACTGGAGAAGCTCAGTTATGTCTGTATGGAGTACTCAGAGAGACCATACCCGAACATCCAGTATTCCTCTCCCAGTGGAGCTGTGCAAGTGCATGCCAACTGGAGAAGCTCAGTTATGTCTGTATGGAGTACTCAGAGAGACCATACCCGAACATCCAGTATTCCTCTCTCAGTGGAGCTGTGCAAGTGCATGCCAACTGGAGAAGCTCAGTTATGTCTGTATGGAGTGCTCAGAGAGACCATACCCGAACATCCAGTATTCCTCTCCCAGTGGAGCTGTGCAAGTGCATGCCAACTGGAGAAGCTCAGTTATGTCTGTATGGAGTGCTCAGAGAGACCATACCCGAACATCCAGTATTCCTCTCCCAGTGGAGCTGTGCAAGTGCATGCCAACTGGAGAAGCTCAGTTATGTCTGTACAGAGTGCTCTTGTGACTAACCTTAGCTCTAGGCTCCTTGTCCCCACCCTGAGAGATCAACCTGGGCTTCTTATGAACACAGTAGGTGTTTGTCATAAATCACATTGTTAGCAAACTGTCTGATGCTGCTCTAGCTCACAGGTGTACAAAGATACTCTTACCAGGCAAGATATTCCAGGGACTTACACTTTTTCTTCCAGGATCTGGTCAAGGGTCAGTCCTTTCTTTGGAATGTGTAGGTCTTGAACACCGCAAGCCTGCTGTAGTTGGTCACGTCCAATTAAAAACAAAATTAATATTATAAGGAAGGAAAACTTTGTACTGAATTCTTTGCAGTGCTAATGTTTGTCACAGAGAAGTGACTTGTTTTGGACGCAAGAGATAATGAAAAGTACTATAACTTAGGGAAAATTTCAGAATCAGTGCAACCAGATTGACTCTTGCAGAGGACACTCTTCCAGCCAGCAGTCAGTAGTTAGCGTAACAGTGTCACAGAAGCCATGCTTACCTAATGATTTGTATGTACTTCGGCTTTTGTTGTTGTTTAGTTGCTGAGTCGTGTCTGACTCTTGTGGCCCCATGGACTATAGCTCGCAAGACTCCTCTGCCATGGGATTCCCAGGCAAGAATGCTAGAGCGGGTTGCCATTTCCTTCTTCAGGGGATGTTCCCAGCCCACGGATGGAACCCTGTCTCGTGCATTGGCAGGCGTGCTCTTTACCACTCAACCACCAGGGACGCCTGTGCTTGGGCTTTAGACAAGCGTATGTAGGTGTATTCCATGCTGTAGATTACTTCTTAATCTTTTTTGAAAATGGTATTGATATGTTAGCTTACATCTTTGTAACTTTAGGACTGGAACTTTAAGAACCCAAAGCTGGTATAAGTCTTAGAAACTTTGCTCCATTTTTTGTTCTTTATTTAATTTGGCTTGGCATAATGGTAAATTGTAGATTTTAGGTAACTAGTAGTTATGTAATGGTAACTAGTCGTTATTAGTTCTTAGTTCTTAGTTATAAGTTATAATTAGCTATTATTAATAACTACTAGTTATTAAGAGGTAACTGAATATTTTTTCTTGTAAATTACCAGTTTACCATTACATCAAGCCAAATTAAATAAAGAATAAAAAATGGAGCAAAAAGTTTCTAAGACTTATACAGCTTTGAAGCTGGTGGAACCGTTATAACTCATATAGTCCAATATTTTCCAAACCACCAGTGGATAATATGTAAAAATATTTGTGTTGTAAAGTGGATAATGCATTTATGCCCCTTTTTGAACCTACAAAGCACAACATCATTTTAAATGTTTTGGAAAATCTTGCAGTAAAGAAACCTGTTTAACGTACCTATATGTAGTATTTCATAAAACCTGTTAGTCCTCAGAGCCATCTTGGGATGCCACAGTGGTTATTAATGAGTACCACAGCACAGTCTGGGAAATGCAGTTGTTCATTTTCTTTTTATAAATTCAGAGACTTGTGCCTCTAGAGGTTAAATATGTCTTTGAATTAGTCTATCCCTGGGCCACAGCTTTTGGACTTTGATCTGAATTTATATTCAAAAATTTTAAGCAGTCACAGTCCAAATGTTTAGTGCTTCTCTGCTACTCTTAAATTTGCCTGCTTCTTTCCCTCTAGCCCCTACTTCCCACATGGTTTAAAACAAAAGTCTGCTTTGAATTTAGGCACTCTCTGTGGCTGTGCTGTCCAGGACAGTAACCACTGGCCGTTTGTGGCCAGTTAAAATTTTAAAATTCAGATACATTTCACATACTGTAAAATTCACCTATTTAAAGTGTACAGTTTAGTGATTTTTTAGTATTCACAAAGTTATGCCACCATCGATCATCACTGTCTGAGTCCAGAACATACTTATCACTCCAGAAAGAATCCTGTACTGCCCCATCACCTCCCCAGTCACTTCCCTATCCCCCTCTTCCTCTGTCTCCTGTCAACCGTTAATCTTTCTATTTCTATGAATATGCCTATTCTGGACATTTCCCATAAATGGAATCATTAGGTATGTGATTTTTGTGTCCAGGTTCTTTTATTTAATATAATGTTTTCAAGTTTCACTATATTGTAATATATCAGTACATAATTTTGCCTTCTTTTAAAATAACAGTTTTAGAGAGATGTAATTCACATACCATTTAATTACCCATTCAAAGTGTACAGTTCAGGAGTTTTTAGTATCTTCACAGATTTATGCAGCCATAATTACTGTTACTTTTTAGAACATTTTCATTATCTCAGAAAGAAACCTCGTACCATTTAGCCTGCCACCTCTTATCCTCCCACTTACCTATATCTAGGCAACTACTTCAGTTCAGTCACTCAGTCTTGTCCGACTCTTTGCAACCCCATGAATCACAGCACACCAGGCCTCCTTGTCCATCACCAATGCCTAGAGTTCACTCAAACTCAATTCCATCGAGTCGGTGATGCCATCCAGCCGTCTCATCCTCTGTCGTCCCCTTCTCCTCCTGCCCCCAATCCCTCCCAGCATCAGGGTCTTTTCCAATGAATCAACTCTGCATGAGGTGGCCTAAGTACTGGAGTTTCAGCTTTAGTATCAGTCCTTCCAAAGAACACCCAGGACTGATCTCCTTTAGAATGGACTGGTTGGATCTCCTTGCAGTCCAGGGGACTCTCAAGAGTCTTCTCCAACACCACAGTTCAAAAGCATCAATTCTTCCGCGCTCAGCTTTCTTCACAGTCCAACTCTCCCATCCATACATGACCACTGGAAAAACCATAGCCTTGACTAGACGGACCTTTGTTGGCCAAGTAATGTCTCTGCTTTTGAATATACTATCCAGGTTGGTCATAACTTTTCTTCCAAGGAGTAAGCGTCTTTTAAGTTCATGTCGTCACCATCTGCAGTGATTTTGGAGCCCCCCAAAACAAAGTCTGACACTGTTTCCCCATCTATTTCCCATGAAGTGATGGGACCGGATGCCATGATCTTCATTTTCTGAATGTTGAGCTTTAAGCCAGTTTTTCACTCTCCACTTTGACTTTCATCAAGAGGCTTTTGAGTTCCTCTTCACTTTCTGCCGTAAGGGTGGTGTCATCTGCATACCTGAGGTTATTGATATTTCTCCCGCAACTACTTACTATACTTTTTTTCCTTAGTATTCTGGATATTTCATACAAATGGAATCATATGCCATGTGGCCTTTCGTATCTGGACTTTTTTCACTTAGCGTGTTTTCAAGGTTCATCCGTGGTGTATTATGTATCAGTGCTTCATTCCTTTTTATAGCTGAATGGATATACTACATTTTATTTATCCATTCGTCAGTTGATGGATTTTCAAGTTTTCAGCATTTTGGCTATTATGAATAATGCTACCACAACATATGTTAACATACAACATTATAAACCATCACACATAAATCTTTTTGTGGCCATGTATTTTTTTGTTTCTCTTGGATGCGTAAGCTAAGAATGGACTTGCTGTTTCATGTGGTTACTATATTTAACTATTTGTGAAAATGCCGGCCTGTTGTCCAAACTGGTCACACCATTCACATTCCCACTGGCATTGTACAAGCGTTCGTTTCTCCGCATCCTCAACAGTACTTGTTATTGGCTGTCTTTTTGGTCACAGCCATCTTAGTGGGTGAAAAGTGGCCTTTTTGTTGTTTTGGTATGCTTTTTCCTAACAACTAGTTTGAGCATCATTTCATGTGCTTATTGATCATTGGTATATATTTTTTGGAGAAATGTGCACACAAATCCTTTCTACATTTAAAAATTGGATTGTCCTTTCATTTTTTAATTGCACGAATTCTTCATATATTTTATAGGATACAGGTCCTTTGTCAGATGTATGATTTACACTCATCCTCCATCCCCGGGTTTTACATCTCTGGATTCAGTCAACTGCAGATCAAATTGGTTGAAAATGAGGATGCAGAATCTGCAGATGTATAACCCGTGGATACGGAAGTTATATAAAATGGGTATGCCAGAAGGACTTGAGCGGTGGAGGGTTTTGGTATTTGCAGGAAGTCCTGAACCAGTTCCCTGAAATTACTGAGGAGTGATGGTGTTGTCTCCCATCTGTGGGTTTTCTTTTCATTTCTTTCATGCACAAGTTTTTAATTTAAGCCCAACATACCTATGTTTTCCTTTTTTTGTATAGTTTAGGTGTTATATCTAAGAAACTTTTGCCTAATCCAGGGTCACATTCACTCCTCTATTTCCTCCTAGGAGTCAGAATTTTAACTCTTACATTTAGATCTTTGATCTGTTGTGAGTAAACTTTTGATATGTTTTGAGCTGATGTTGTTCAGCTGCTAAGTCATGTCCAGTTCTTTGCAACCCTGTGGACTGCAGCTTGCTAGGCTCCCCTGCCCTCCACTATCTCCAGGAGTTTGGTGAAATTCATGTCCATTGAGTCAGTGATGCTATCTAACCATCACCACTCCACTCCACTGTTGTGAAGTAGGGATCCATATCATTTGTTGAAGAGATTTTTCTTTCCCCATTGAGTTGTCTTGACACCTTCTGTGAAAATTAATTTCCCATAAATGTTTTGTTTCTGAACTCTGAATTCTAATCCAGCTGATCCATGTATATCCTTACACCAGTACCATAGTCTTCATTATTATACTTTTGTTGTTTTGAAATTGTGATGTATGTGTCCTCCAGCTTTGTTCCTTTTCAAGATTATTTTGGCTACTCTATGTCCCTTGAATTTTCCATATGAAGTTTTGGATCCCTTGTTCATTTCTGTCAAAAAAAGGCTGCTGGGATTTTGATTGGGATTGTGTGCAATCTGTAGATACACTTGAGGAGCCATTTTAATTATAGGAAGTCTTCTGGTCAGTGAATGTGAGATAGCATTCCACTTCATCAGTTCTTCATTTTAATAACATTTTTTAGTTTTCCATGTTTTACACTTCTGTTTTTGAAATGATTCCTAAGTATTTTGTTCTTTTTGATCCTATTGTAAATGGAATTGTTTTCTTAATTTCATTTTTGAATTGTTATTACTACAATATAAAAGTACAGCTGTTTTTGTGTATTGATCTTCTATGTTACTGAAATTTAAAGTTCAATTTCAGTTTTATATTTCTACTGTCTACCTTTCAAGTGCTCCATAGCCACATGTGCCTAGTGACTGCCATATTGAAATACACAGATTAGATTGTTTCCAGCATTGTAATTCGTTGTCTACCCCTAAAAAGAAGAGTACCCCTTTTGCCTCAGATTTCCCTCTGTCTGGAGACTCTTTTAGCTTTTACGTTCTTCTGATGTTTATTTCCATATGTCCATGTTCATGTTGCTGTTTTATAACTTTTAGATAATTCTGCTATGAGAAACAGACTTTACTTTCTTATAGTTCTTCCCATCTTTTCAACACGGCTGGTAGCAATTTTGGATTTATTCAGTATGTCCATTATGTCTATGTAAATATTAATAACTGACTCATACAGTGGACTGGTGGTTTTATTTCCTTAGCAAATTTTTTTTCCTTGGGGCTAATAATTACCCCATTTCTTGGATGACTTAATTACTTACGTATCTATCCCTGATTCATCTCTAAACTTTCTCTTGGATGTAGAAATCTTACCTCACTATGTTAAAGTATGATCTATCATTTGTCAATGACTGTGAAGGATCTGAAATTTAACACTCGTTTCAACCTAACAGGCTAGCTAGCCAGAGTTTCATGGTTGCTGTGGCAGAAGGCATGAGAATCCTGGATCAGAGACAGAAGAGTTTTTTATTACTCACAGCAATAGCATTAGCAAGAGTATCAGCGTTTTCTTGCATTGCACTTAACTCCTAAAACCCCTGATCTCAGTGTGACATGAGGAAGGCCAGGTGATAGCTGCACACAGTAGGCTGCATTATTGGGAGCAACCCTGAATGTAGGGAACCTGAATCTTTTATGTCTTCTTAGGTAAAAAGACCTGCCCTTTGCTCCAGAGGGAGATACTCTTTATCTTCTGAGATGGGTTTTCTGTACAAACATGACTATAAAGAGAGTCAAACAAAGGCCACCAGCACCTCTGCTCGCCACAGTGTACAAAATGCAGAACCATGGAGACTTGCCTCCCAATATCAGTATTACTCTTTTCCCCGGGAGGCATATTTCTTGGAGCCCTTCCTTGGCCATTCTCTAATATTCATTATGTGAATTACTAACCTAACTTCATCTCGGAAATTTCCTTTGCCATTTGTCTTTGATTTTTCTTTGCCCTCTTTGATGTTGATTCTATTTTCTGGATTCCATCCTTTCTCTCTTCCCTTTGTGCTTTGAGGTTGTACATACTCCGGTGCTTTTTGAGAAAGAATATATGGAAAGTTAAAAAAAAAAACCCATTGTGTGCTAGAAATCTTATTTGCTTTCACTAGATTGGTGGTTTGATTGATATAGAATTATAAGTTGGAAATAATTTTCTCTCACATTGTAAAGGCATTCTGTTATTTTCTTCATTTTCTATTAGTTTTTGATATTGCTTTTGAGAAGTTGGGTGGCATTTTGCTTCCTGATTTTTTTGTTTTTTTCCTCTCCCTCTCTGGAGGTGTGTAGGATCATTTACTCCTCGTGATGGTGAATTTTGTTATAGCTCTTTTTACATTAATTGTACTAAGCATTTGATAAGTACATTTAGTAGACTCATATTCTTTAACTCTGGAAATTTGATGTTTCTGCCCAGTTTTCTCTTTTTGTGTTTTTATAGTTAAATTTGGACTTCTTGGATTGAATTTCTAAAAATTTCGCCTGTTTTTGGTGGTTTTATTCTCTTTGAAAAGGTCTGTTTACTGTTTTCCACAGCGGGTGCACAAACTTACTCTCCTACCAATTGTGTACAAGTAAATTCCCTTTTCTCCACTCCTCACAAACATTTGTGAGTTGCGGTTTTGTCTTTTGATAGCCCTTCTGACAGGTGTGAGGTGTTCTCTCTCTCTGGTTTTGATTTGCATTCCTGGGATGAGTCATGATGTAGAGCATCTTTTCATATGTCTCTTGACCATATGTTTGTCTTCTTTGGAAAAATGTCAATTCAGGTCTCCTGCTCATTTCAAAATTGAGTTTGTTCTTTTGATACTGAGTTGTATGAGCTGTTTGTATATTTTGGATATTAACTCCTTTATCAGTCATGTATTTGCAAACATTTTCTCCCAAACCTAAAATGTTTCTTAAAAGACAACTGAGTAAAGGAGAGGATCTTTAAATAATGAGGAAAGTTTTTTTTAAAACTTTTTTGTCTGCTTTAAAAAATAAATTTGATGTCAGATTTACTAAACAGACTGATTTTTTCCTGATCTAAAATAGATACGATTATAAAACTTGTGTTCTGTTACTTTTTAGATAAGCATACATAGTTGAATCTAAAATGACCTACTTTCAAATTCCAGAAAAGAATGATGGTATTTTATAGCTGAAAGAGACATAATTATCTACTCTCGATGTAACAAGTAGTTGCAAATAGTTACAAGGACTGAGTCCTTGAGAGTATAAATGACTTATTCATGACCTGGTAAGATAGTGGCCGAGTTAGAATAAGAACCCTATCTTTTCTATTACCCTCATCATTTTCTAGAAACTTCACTTTGGCTTTAGTGATAGGTTTTCCTGAAACAGCCAACCACAATCTGAGCAAATAACTTTGCTTTGAATCTCAAAAAGATGAATCTGTGATCATTTGTCTTATTTCTAAATTGGACTTTTTTTTCCCTCTCCACTGATACTTTAGGGATAGAGGTGAATATCAAGTTGATCTGCCTCAGTTGTTTCCAGTTAGCCTATACATAGATTGTCTAGGTAGATGTCATACCAACTTACCTATTTAAGAATGCCCTGGCCAGTATATATTAAGCTATTAAAATTTAACACTTTGAAGTGTTTTAGATTTGTTGGCTTCAAATGACAGAAACTCAATTTGAAAAAACTTTTTGTTTAACTTTTCCTCTTGGTTTATAATATGAAAAGCAAAGCAGAAGGTCCAGATTTTCCTTTTCAAGCATCAGTGATTATCAGCTTACCGTGAGGTTCTCCTGGATGCCCCTTCAGGCAGCACGGGGCCTTGCTAACTTGTCATTTCCAGCTGGGGTGGAAGGTCATTTTCTGAGCATAACAGACCTGTGAGGCCTTCTGGTACCTGCAGCTGAGTTTGGTGGGAACTTCCTTATTACTGAGTAATCTTGCTCAGTTTTTAAGTCCATGGCATAGGTTTGCAGGGTTAGCAAAGCATCCTGAAGAATCTGTCTTTGTGATGCTTTGAGTTTAGGGACACTTGGGATTGTCAGGCTGTCCTCTTCCCTTTTATTATCTCCCCATTCATCCTCATCTTCAAACTCTGAACTCCTCAGCAGGCATGCACTGTACCTGGAGTGTGGTGGTCACTTCCTCTTCGGTCAGCACCTCCTTCTGCCCAATAACAAATAACAGAAATGTGCATTTATTAGTTACAAACTAGACCATGTGAAAAAACAGGAATGGCTGAAGCAAGGACTCAAACTATCTCTCATTTCTGTTTCTTTCTGCTTTCTGCATGCTGGCCTCATCCTTTCAGATAGGCGTATGCTATGCACTGTGAGATAGTCTTACATATGTTTCACCCCTCATGTATATATAAGATAAGAGGAAAAGGCAGTTCTGTCTTCTAGAGTTTGTTGGAAAAATCCATCTGAAATATATTTGTCTTTCTCTGGAAGAAAATAACTGTGGCTGGAATGGGCAAAAGTATTGGAATTACTGGAATTGAACTGTGGTGTTGGAGAAGACTCTTGAGAGTCCCTTGGACTGCAAGAAGATCAAACCAGTCAATCTTAAAGGAAATCAATCCTGAATATTCATTGGAAGGGCTGATGCTGAAGCTGAAGGTCCAGTACTTTGGCCGCCTGATACGAAGAGCTGACTTACTAGAAAAGACCCTGATGCTGGGAAAGATTGAAGACAGGGGGAGAAGTGGACAACAGAGGACAGGATGGTTGAATGGCTTTAGCAACTCAATGGACATGAGTTTGAGCAAACTCCAGGAGATGGTGAAGGACAGGGAAGCCTGGTGTGCTGCAGTCCGTGGGGTCACAAAGAGCTGGACACGACTGAGGCACTGACAACAAGAAGGTCAGCCCCTCGCTATGACCTGGAGAGCAGGAGTTTCTTTTCCCTTTTGAATCAAGATGGAAGGACTGTCTCTTAAGTAAAAAATGATCTATGACAAGTTAAATAACATTTTTAATAAAGATCATCATCAGTATTTTATGGATGTCCTTATAGCTGCCTCAATCCCATGTGAATTTATCTTCTAATTCCTAGGCAGATAGATGAATTTTCACTGATTACATTTTCACTAGACTTCCTATAAATGACATCTTAATTTTATCAGTAAAAATGTCTCCACATCACATTTCAAGATAGAAAACCCTCTTGGGAAGGTTCTTCCAGCAGACATGTATCATTTATGATTGTGGTACAGTAACTTACAAATCACAAGGAGTTTTGTTTCTGATCTAAGTTGCTCCATGTTTTTTTTTTTTTTTTGTGGCTCTATGTGTTGAAGAGTGGTGTGTGGGGGGATATGTCGGGATGGATAGTTATTTTCCTTCTTTGGATCTCTTAAATCTCTATCTACTGAAAAATTTTAGAAATTCCACCTATAGTTTCTCTTATTTGCAGAATCTACAAAGATCCCAAACTCATACCTTGTTTGATCTGAAAGAATCAACTGTATCTGTAAGATACATCTGTAATTACAATTAATCTGTAAGATTAATTATTATCTGTAAGTATTCATCTGTATAGTTAGAACAATATACAGCTTATATTCTTAATATAGAATATATATATTTTATATATATATATATATATATATATACTGATCCTGTCTTTATACATATACAGTACTTATACTGGTACATATAGAGTTAGGTATTTACAGATTGAAGCAGTTTTTACACATAAAGCACTTATAAGTTTGTATTCAGTTGCTTTATCTTGTGTTAGGCTTTTAAGAAAACTTTTAAATGATAAGTGATTTGTATTGGTGTGTAAGTTCTTGAATGACAAAGGTTATGATTTGTAAGAGGGTAAAGGACAGTATCAAAAGGCAAAAAGATGTGACGCTGAAAGATGAACTCCCCAGGTTGGTAGGTGCCCAGTACGCTACTGGAGAAGAGTGGAGAAATAACTCCACAAAGAATGAAGAGATGGAGCCAAAGCAAAAACAGTGCCCAGCTGTGCGTGTGACTGGTGATGGAAGTAAAGTCCGGTACTGTAAAGAACAATATTGCATAGAAACCTGGAATGTTAGGTCTGTGAATCAAGGTAAATTGGAAGTGGTGAAACAGATGGCAAGAGTGAACATCCGCATTTTAGGAATCAGTGAACTAAAATGGACTGGAGTGGGCGAATTTAACTCAGATGTTCATTATATCTACTACTGAGGGCAAGAATCCCTTAGAAGAAATGGAATAGCCCTCATAATCCACAAGAGTGTCCGAAATGCAGTTCTTGGGTGCAACCTCAAAAATAACAGAATGATCTCTGTTCATTTCCAAGGCAAGCCATTCAGTATCACAGTAATCTAAGCTATGCCCCGACCAGTAATGCTGAAGAAGCTGAAGTTGAATGGTTCTATGAAGACTTACAAGACCTTCTAGAACTAACACCCAAAAAAGATGTCCTTTTCTTTATAGGGGACTGGAATGCAAAAGTAGGAAGTCAAGAGATACCTGGAGTAACAGGCAGATTTGGCCTTGGAGTACAAAATTAAGCAAAGCAAAGGCTAACAGTTTTGCCAAGAGAATACACTGGTCATAGCAAACACCCTCTTCCAACAACACAAGAGAAGACTCTACACATGTGGACATCACCATATGGTCAACACTGAAATCAGATTGATTATATTCTTTGCAGCCAAAGATGGAGAAGCTCTATACAGTCAGCAAAAACAAGACTGGGAGCTGATTGTGCCTCAGATCATGAACTCCTTATTGTCAAATTCAGACTTAAATGGAAGAAAGTAGGGAAAACCACTAGAACATTCAGGTATGACCTGAATCAAATCCCTTATGATTATACAGTGGAAGTGACAGATTCAAGGGATTAGATCTGATAGACAGAGTGCCTGAGGAACTATGAACAGAGGTTCATGACATTGTTCAGGAGGCACTGATCAAGACCAATTTCAAGAAAAAGATATGCAAAAAGGTTTTCTGAGACGGTCTTACAAATAGCTCAGAAAAGAGAAGCTAAAGGCAAAGGAGAAAAGGAAAGATATACCCATTTGAATGCAGAGTTCCAAAGAATAGCAAGAAAGCCTTCCTCAGCGATCAATGCAAAGAAATAGAGGAAAACAACAGAGTGGGAAAAACTAGAGATCTCTTTAAGAAAATCAGAAATACCAAGGGAACTTTTCATGCAAAGATGGGCTCGATAAAGGACAGAAATGGTATGGACCTAACAGAAGCAGAAGATATTAAGAAGAGGTGGCAAGAATACACAGAAGAACTATATGAAAAAGATCTTCATGACCAAGATAATCACAATGGTGTGATCATTCACCTAGAGCCAGACATCATGGAATGCGAAGTCAAGTGGGCCTTAGGAAGCATCACTATGAAGGAAGCATCACTATGAACAAAGTTAGTGGAAGTGATGGAATTCCAGTTGAGGTACTTCAAATCCTAAAAGATGATGCTGTGAAAGTGCTGCACTCAATATATCAACAAATTTGGAACACTCAGCAGTGGCCATAGGACTGGAAAAGGTCAGTTTTTTTCCTAGTCCCAAAGAAAGGCAATGCCAAAGAATTTTCAAACTATCACATAATTGCAATCATTGCACACACTAGCAAAGTAATGCTCAAAATTCTCCAAGCCAGGCTTCAACAGTGAACCATGAATTTCCAGATGTTCAAGCTGGATTTAGAAAAGGCAGAGGAACTAGAGATCAAATTGTCAACATCATTTTGATCATTGAAAAAGCAGGAGGGTTCCAGAAAAACATCTACTTCGGCTTTATTGACTACGGCAAAGCCTTTGAGTGTGTACATTACAACAAACTGTGGAAAATTCTTGAAGAGATGGGACTACCAGACCACCTGGCCTGCCTCCTGAGAAATCTGTATTCAGGTCAAGAAGCAGCAGTTAGAACTGGACATGAACAACATTCTGGTTCCAAATTGGGAAAGGAGTATGTCAAGGCTGTATATTGTCACCCTTCTTACTTATATGCAGAGTACATCATGCAAAATTCTGGGCTGGATGAAGCAGAAGCTGGAATCAAGATTGCTGGGAGAAATATCAATAACCTCAGATACGCAGATGACACCACCCTCTTGGCAGAAGGCAAAGAAGAACTAAAGAGCCTCTTGATGAAAGTGAAAGAGGAGAGTGAAAAAGTTGGCTTAAAACTCAGCATTCAGAAAATTAAGATCATGGCATCTGTTCCCATCACTTCTTGGGAAATAGATGGGGAAACAGTGGCTGACTATTTTTTTGGGCTGCAAAATCACTGCAGATGGTGATTGTAGCCATGAAATTAAAAGACGCTTGCTCCTTGGAAGAAAAGCTATGACCAATCTAGACAGCGTATTTAAAAACAGAGACATTGCTTTGCCAACAAAGGTCTGTCTAGTCAAAGCTGTTGTTTTTCCAGTAGTCATGTATGGATGTGAGAGTTGGACTGTGAAGAAAGCTGAGTGCCGAAGAATTGATGCTTTTGAACCGTCGTGTTGGAGAAGACTCTTGAGAGTCCCTTGGACTGCAAGGAGATCCAACCAATCCTTCCTAAAGGAAATCAGTCCAGAGTATTCATTGGAAGGACTGATGCTGAAGCTCCAATACTTTGGCCACCTGATGTGAAGAACTGACTCATTGGAAAGAACTCTGATACTGGGAAAGATTGAAGGCAGGAGGAGAAAGGGACGACAGAGGATGAGATTGTTGGATAGCATCACCAACTTGATGGACATGAGTTTGAGCAAGCTCCAGGAGTTGGCGATGGACAGGGAAGCTTGGCGTGCTGCATTCCCTGGAGTCAGACACGACTGAGCGACTGGACTGAAAGAATGCTTTAAACACATGGTGCCGTTTTGGGTTGAGAGAATTTTTTCACTGAGGTTTGAAAGAGTGGAAAGGGAAAATGGGATATAATGAGGGGAAACAAATTTAGTAGTTTTTAGGTTAGGGCAGTTGAGCTGTAAATATGAAGTGAGAAAAATTAGAACACCACAGCCGATGGAGGACAGAGATGGTATTATAGAGAGGTATGAACAGGCCAAAGTAGCAGTTCAGCCAGAGAGGTATAAAGGAGAGTTTCAATACTAGGGATGATCTGATTCAGAGTAAAAAGGGAATTTTCCCAGGGATCATAGAATTGGGGTCAGGATAGGCCCTAGGTAAAAAGCACCAGATGATGAGCCCAGCAACAGAAAAGGAAGCTCTCTCGAAAAACCAGAGCCTGTACCAGTATTTAAAGGCATGCCTCCAAGATCAGGTTACTTCCGAGTTGAAAATGTTGATCCAACAAAGGGATTGTCTCTCTTGGCTCTTGTGACAGCATATACAAAATACCAACAAGGATCAAAATCAGGGTAAATACTTTCAGGTATGATCTATACTTTATTATTCAGCAGTAGTACATTTCTTAGGCGAAGTGTGGCTCAGCATGAGCGCCATCTCTAACGGTGCATTGGTGACTGTCAGTCAGCTGGGCTCCCTAAAGCATCGTCTCTTGAAGGGAAGTCAGAACATGTGTCTCTGCAGTCACCACAGCAACCTTTGCTAAATAATGTTTTCCAATCTGTTAGAAAAGTTCCAGAGAATCTGATTGGCTTAACTTGAATCAGTGCCCCCCAGATCTGTCAGTGTCCAAAGGACTGGTGAACTTTAGGTATGCTGGGGTCATGTGTTCATACCTGTGACTTGGGTAAGGTGGAAGGAGAATGGGCGTCAACTGCCACAAACTGAATTCCCCACATGAATCAGAATTTGAGTGATTCTACTATATTACTGAGGAGGCCAGTGAAAAATTACTACTTCCTTTGTGGTCCTTCATGAATTTTTAGAAGATGTAATTCGCAATAACTTTTTGTTGGTTAGAGCAAATGTTTCTCATGTGTTCTACTTTCATCAGAGCAGTTTGGAAAGAAAAGAGCTCTGCAGTTGATCAACATGGTAATATGTTTCTAGTTTATTTGTATGCTGGGCCCTGAATGACATAGTCCCATGACCTCAGTTGTGGTGACAGTAGCTCAGCTACTTCAGTTGCATAATTGTGGCAAAGACTTAACTTTGTCCTAAAAGATACATATGAAGATAAAGGTAATGTGGCATGATCCAGGATGTGACAGTGTTGGTCTTGTTTTCATGTAAGCATATAAGATGATTACTGAAAAAATACTTTTAGTTATAAGAGGAATACATAACAGAAAATGGAGAAGTAAAAAGAATAAAATTATCTATAGTCTCATTACCAGTAAAGCATTTATTTCCTAATAACTAATACCCCGTGGACTGTAGCCTACCCAGCTCCTCCGTCCATGGGATTTGCCAGGCACGAATACTGGAGTGGGTTGCCGTTTCCTTCTCCAGGGGATCTTCCTGACCCAAGGATTGAACCCAGGTCTCCCGCATTGGAGGCAGACGCTTTAACCTCTGAGCCACCAGGGAAGCTTTAATAACTAATATATAATACATAATTACATATTTCCTTTTAATGTCTATTAATAAATAATACATAATTTTTTATACATATACATACTATGAAACGCTATAATACCACTTTACACAGTTGCGATACAGTAAAACCTGACCAATGAGTGCTATGAAGTTTAAAAATTTAAAGTTTTAATTTTTTACAGTTTATACAATTCAAGACCATGTTGCAGCTGTCTGGAGATAGTTGCATTATAATCAAATTCCTGTTGTGGGTACATTATTTAGAATTTTAATTAGTTTTCCATTCTTCTTTCTAACATAAATATTGTTTATAAGCAGTTTTTAATATGATATAGTTGTGCTGCTGCTGCTGCTAAGTTGCTTCAGTCGTGTCTGACTCTTTCTCTGTTGTTGGACATTTACATGGTTTCTAATTTATGTAGCAGGATATTAAATGAGACTTTTTTGTTGTTGTCTTCATGTTATAGTTCAGGCTCCAAAGGTGAGGAAAATATTTAATAGTTACCTCCATATTTTAAAAAAGGATGTTAGGTTGCTTGTATGGGACCTTCTGAGAGATGAGACTGCCTTTTATCCCTTTATTCTCTGTATATCCATAAATGTACATACATATGGATATATATCCATTCATTTTCATATGTGTTTGTACATGAATGTGTATTACATACATATGTGTATGTAAATGAGTGAAGATTTCTTATCAGAGGGTTTGTAGAGGTGCTGTGCTTCTCCCACGTCTTCAGGTAAATCAAGAGAGGGTATGAAAATCAGTCGTAGAGGTTGTTTATTGAAAGGAGGATTGAGGTCTCATGTCCAGTTTGAGGCTTGCTAACCTGCAGAAATGCCTGAGCTGTGCACCACAGAAATGGCACTGGTGACTCTGGTCTGAACTGGACATGGTATGGGAGTAGGCATGAAAACTGTTGCCTGACTTTCCTTGCGGAACGTCTGAGGATTAAATCCCACTAAAGTTGGAGGAGGAGGAGGAAGAGGCTGTATTGGGAGGATCTAGTACTTCTAGAGTTTGGAGGGGCAAAAATATTGCTTTTTTTCCCCCATGGGCTTAATAAGTAGAGCAGAATGTAGCTGGTTAGAGCTGTCTTATAAGAATCTTGGTTATAGGGTTTTTGTTTTAGACCAGTTTTAGAGAGTTCTCGCATCTCCCTAAACTCCTCCCCCACTTGCCCCTTTTATTAACATCTTGCATTAGTGTGGTACGTTATTACAGCTGAACCAATATTGTAATTACTAAATAAAGTCCATCATTTACATTTTAGGGCTTGCTTTTGGTGTTGTGCATTTTGTGAGTTTTGATAAATGTAAAGTGACACATACCAACCATTACAGTACTATACAGAATAGTTTCACTACCCTAAGAATCTCCAGCTGCTGCTAAGTCGCTTCAGTTGTGTCTGACTCCATGCGACCCCAGTAGACGGCAGCCCACCAGGCTCCCCTGTCCCTGGGATTCTCCAGGCAAGAACACTGGAGTGGGTTGCCATTTCTTTCCTCATGCATGAAAGGGAAAAGTGAAAGTGAAGTCGCGCAGTCATGCCCGACTCTTAGCGACCCCATGGACTGCAGCCTACCAGGCTCCTCCATCCATGGGATTTTCCAGGCAAGAGTACTGGAGTGGGGTGCCATTGCCTTCTCCGGAGTTACACCTATTTATCCCTTCTTCCCTTTCCACAAACTCCTGGCGACCACTGATCTTAACTGTCTCTTTTTAACCGTCATATAGCATATAGCATTTTTAGATTGGTTTCTCTCAGTAATGCGCATTTTGTTTCTTCTGTGTCTTTTCATGGCTTGAAACCTCATTTGCATTTTAGTGCTAGATGGTGTTCAGTTTTTTGTATCGCAGTTTACTTGTCCATTCATCTTGGTTGCTTTTAAGCTTTGGCAATAATGAATAAAGCTGCTATAAGCATCTGTGTATAGGTTTTTGAGTGGCCATATTTTCCAACTCCTTCGGGAAAATACCAAGTGCTGAATCCTGTAGTAAGAGGATCCTCCCCACCCAGGGATCAGACCTGGGTCTCCTACATTGCAGACAGATTATTTACTGTCTGAGCCACCAGGGAAGCCTCCATCCTTGTATAAAATTTGTACAAAAATTTTCAGCTCGTGTTAGTAAATACTAATGAGCATGGTTACTGCATCGTATGGTAAGAGTATATTTAATTTTGTAAGAAACTTCCAAACTATCTTCCAAAATGGATTTCCTGCATTCCCACTAGCGATGAGTGAGAGTTTTTGTCCCACTGCAAGAGACGCAGGTTCAATCCTTGGATTGGGACGATCCCCTGGAGAAGGAAATGGCAACCCATTCCAGTATTCTTGCCTGGAAAATTCCATACACAAAGGACCCTGATGGGCTATAGTCCATGGGATCGCGTAGAGTTGGACACGACTGAGCGACTGAACACAGTACGTGTGTAGTGGTGTCTTGTTTTTCATTTGCAATTCGCTCATGACATATAATGTTAAATCTTTTCATATGGTTACTTACATTCTATCTTCTTTGGTGAGGTAACTCTTCAGTTCTTTTGCCCATTACAAAACTTTGCTTATTGTAGAGTTTTAAGAGTTCCTTGTGTATTTTGGTTACCAGTTCTTTATCAAATACTTTTTGTAAATATTTTAACTCACTTTGTGGCTTGTCTTTTCAGTATAACTATCATTTACAGAGTTGGTTTTAAATTTTCTGTCTTAAATTTATGTTTTTAGGTTTACATGTTTTTTACCCTGTTAAGTGCTGGGTTTTTATTTCCTTGTTTATATTTTGAAGCTTTATTATATTATTTTAAAAGTTTTATGGTTTTGCAGTTTGAAAGATCATAGTTGTCCTTTCTGACCATGGCTGTATATGTAAAAGATTTCCTCCATCTAGAGATCAGATAAGATAAAAGGGCCATCATTTATTGAGCTCTTCTGTTATGCCAAGTTCTGTGCTAAATTCTTGGCATATAGGATCTCAGTTAATCCTCTGTGTTTTTCACTTTCTGAGATAACTATGTCACATCTTCATCTGTCTCTTTGTCTCTTCAGTTTTATATAATTGCCATGCCTCATACTGCAGAGATTAAAACTAGGCTAAATCTTCATGTTTCCACCTTAAAATCAATGAACCTTTTCACAGCTGCAGCAACTTTCTCCTTTTCCTTTTTTCCAAAAAGGACAGTTTCCAAACGAACTGTTCTCTTCTAGTCATTCCAGTTGAACTCTTCCCCTGCTGAAATATTTTGTTGTTTCCTTGAACACTTCTTGCCTCTTCCACCTTTCCTTTCTCATTAGATAATTTATCTCTGTATGTAAACCCGGTATCTCCCAGCTAAAACCGTTCTTTACCACTGTATTCTCTTCACGCTCTGGTTCCATTTCTTTAATTTGTTATATGGCCAACATACAAAGAGTTGGCTATATATGCTTTCTTCAATTCTTAAAATTAATTCTTATCTGATTCCTGTGCTACTATTCACCTAAAGATGCTCTTTAAACATTCGTCAAGCAGCTCTGTATTGCCACGGCTGTTTATCGGGTGCTTCATCACCTCGCCTTTCCTGTCCTCTCCGTAGTGTGGCTCTGTCTGCCTCGTGAAATAGTCCCTTCTCTTGTTCTGCAGTCTGCTGGCCAGTGCAGTGTTTTTTTCTTTTCCTTTCACAAGAGTATTTGGCATTCTTGGCATGTGCTTTTCTTTCTTCATCACCAAAGCAAAATAACCACAAAGCAAATTTAAGGCAGTGCAGATATGTTCTTGTTAATTCCTTGGTAAAAATGGCACTGTATTGTGTCATTTTTTTCCCTGTCACTTGTGTGGCTGAATGTTTTCCCATGTTTGTGTTTGTCTTGTCTTCTTTCCTTGGTGAATTGTGCATGTTTATCTAATTATGCTCTCCTCTTTTTCACTATGACTTGTATAACTCATTCTAAGTTGAATGCCATGCTTTTTTATAGACTTTATTCTCTAAGAGTCTGGAAGCAAATGCAAAGATAAATGATTTAATAAGAAAGGAAAGGTGGAAGAGGAAAAAGCATTCAAGGAAAATACCCATTCTTCCTTAGGTATCATAGAAATTAATCTTTGAACAATTCTTAAGACGTAAGAGTACATTTGTAGTATTCTGTGTGGTTTTTTGGCAAACATTTTCCATATATCTGTAATGATTGGCATATATTTTAGAAGCTGCCTCTTTAGTTTCAGTCATATTGAGTAGTGGAGCATTTCTTTCCAATTTGGTTTAGTTACATGATTTCTTGGAGTGCAGAACTGAAAGCTCAGTAAATAGGTAATCTAAGAGTATTCCCCTCTCCTCAGACCATTATTGAGTCAGGTGCTATGACTCTGCCATAACTTTCTGTTCAGTTCAGTCTCTCAGTTGTGTCTGACTCTTTGCGACCCCATGAATTACAACTTGCCAGGCCTCCCTGTCCATCACCAACTCCCGGAGTTCACCGAAACTCATGTCCATCAAGTCAGTGATGCCATCCAACCATCTCATCCTCGGTCGTCCCCTTCTCCTCCTGCCCCCAATCCCTCCCAGCATCAGAGTCTTTTCCAATGAGTCAACTCTTTGCATGAGGTGGCCAAAGTACTGGAGTTTCAGCTTTAGCATCAGTCCTTCCAAAGAAATCCCAGGGCTGATCTCCTTCAGAGTGGACTGATTGGATCTCTGTGCAGTCCAAGGGACTCTCAAGAGTCTTCTCCAACACCACAGTTCAAAAGCATCAGTTCTTTGGCACTCAGCTTTCTTCACAGTCCAACTTTCACATCCATACATGACCACTGGAAAAACCGTATCCTTGACTAGATGGACCTTTATTGGCAAAGTGATGTTTCTGCTTTTGAATATGCTATCTAGGTTGGTCATAACTTTCCTTCTAAGGAGTAAGCATCTTTTAATTTCATGGCTGCAGTCACCATTTGCAGTGATTTTGGAGCTCCCAGAAATAAAGTCTGACACTGTTTCCACTGTTTCCCCATCTATTTCCCATGAAGTGATGGGGCCAGATGCCATGATCTTCGTTTTCTGAATGTTGAGCTTTAAGCCAACTTTTTCACTCTCCTCTTTCACTTTCATCAAGAGGCTTTTTAGTTCCTCTTCACTTTCTGCCATAAGGGTGGTGTCATCTGCATATCTGAGGTTATTGAGATTTCTCCCAGCAATCTTGATTCCAGCTTGTGCTTCTTCCAGCCCAGTGTTTATCATGATGTACTCTGCATATAAGTTAAATAAGCAGGGTGACAATATACAGCCTTGACG
>SJYX01019609.1:540118-557998 GCA_006410675.1 Oreotragus oreotragus | reverse complement strand
GAACCAGTCTGTTGTTCCATGTCCAGTTCTAACTGTTGCTTCCTGACCTGCCTGTAGGTTTCTCAAGAGGCAGGTCAGGTGGTTTGGTATTCACATCTCTTTCAGAATTTTCCACAGTTTATTGTGATCCACACAGTCAAAGGCTTTGGCAAAGTCAATAAAGCAGAAATAGATGCTTTTCTGGAACTCTCTTGCTTTTTCGGTGATCCAGAGGATGTTGGCAATTTGATCTCTGGTTCCTCTGCCTTTTCTAAAACCAGCTTGAACGTCGGGAAGTTCACGGTTCACGTATTGCTGAAGCCTGGCTTGGAGAATTTTGAGCATTACTTTACTAGCATGTGAGATGAGTGCAGTTGTGCGGTAGTTTGAGCATTCTTTGGCATTGCCTTTCTTTGGGATTGGAATGAAAACTGACCTTTTCCAGTCCTGTGGCCACTGCTGAGTTTTCCAAATTTGCTGACATACTGAGTGCAGCACTTTGACAGCATCATCTTTCAGGATTTGAAACAGCTCCACTGGAATTCCATCATCTCCACTAGCTTTGTTCGTAGTGATGCTTCCTAAGGCCATCTTGGCTTCACATTCTAAAATGTCTGGCTCTAGGTGAGTGATCACACCATCGTGATTATCTCAGTCATGAAGATCTTTTTTGTACAGTTCTTCTGTGTATTCTCGCCACCTCTTAATATATTCTGCTTCTGTTAGGTCCATACCATTTCTGTCCTTTATCGAGCCCATCTTTGCATGAAATGTTTCCTTGGTATCTCTAATTTTCCTGAAGAGATCTCTAGTCTTTCCCATTCTGTTGTTTTCCTCTATTTATTTGCCATAACTTTCCTGGGGGTTAATTATATGTGTGATATTGTAATTTCTTAGTAATTTCGTGAGAGAAAATTTCACTATACTATACTAACAGTTCATTACTGTATTAATCTTAAATTTCAGCACATGTCTCAGTCTTAAAATAGGGACAATAGTGAACTAAGCATATGTTAATAATACCAAACTTACATGTTTTCTGGATTCAAGAATCTTTGTCATGCCTCTGTGCCTTTATTTGGGCTGTTTGCTCTACCTGGAGTAATTTCTCTCACTCCTGCTTGGGAGAATTGACTCTGTTCTTTGAGACTCTACTTGGATGGTCATCTAAGTGTTCCTACTTGGATGCCATTGATATTCCTGATTATTCTGCATTAACATTTTCTGTTTATTTCCCTTTCTCTGTATTGGTCTGAAACTTTATAGAGTGCAGAGAATAAGTCTCATTTTCATATTCTAGTATATAGTATGATGTCTGTCCTGTAACATTCAGTCTACAAGAATTTACTGAAATGAACTGATGAAGTAATTGTGGCAGATCTAGAAGAAATTGTTTAATACTTTAGGTAAGATAACCAATTAAATGAAAACTAAGTACCTGTACTTTACCTAATGTAATAATTTATACCCAGAACCAAAATAATTACCTATTTTTCAGGTAGTGTAGTCGACTAGACTGGAGTGAGTGAGAGGTTTCCTGCTGGAGAAGAGAAGGAAAGACAGTGGATTGTAGAGGAGAATCCTAGCCTGTATGTCCACACTCATTTACCTTCAGTATTACCATTCTTTTCCTGCCCATTATCTATATGTTTAAATATACCAAATCTGTTGTCCTTTTTCTGGAAGTGAAGAAGCAAAATAATAGTAGTAATCTAGTATAATAATACTACAGTCTTGAGCTGCTCTGGAGGGTGTAAGGTTCTTAGTCTTCATATTTCTCAGTGCCCATCCCAGAACATCAAATTGAAAAACAAGTTTGAATTTACTAGTCAGTCATGAGTACCATGGATGGTGCCAGAGCTTCTGGAGATAGAAAAAATCATTTGGGTGATAAAAGTAACTGTGATTCTTTGGAACATTTTGGTGGATACACTTCAAGAGATAATATGTAACTCCTGTATGTAATATGATGTGAAGATGTGTAAGGCATACTACTACCTTCAAGGTCTTCGGGTCAATAAAACACACGCATAAAGTATGTGCTCTACATCTGATAGTTCCTGCATTTTGTTATCAGTGAGAAATGAATCCTCTTCACGTTCTGGGAAGATAAGGTAGGGAACAAGTTGTTAGTGAAGTTGATGGGTTACAGGTGAAGAGAAGAGGCAGATGTGCAAAGGTAAGAAACCAGAGGCTGCTTTGAGAACCATAAGTAATTAAACTGTAACTTAAGGTTCTAGTAGGGTTGAATGGACGATAAATTCTAGGCCATATTAAGGAAGACTGTAAAGGAAAAGTAAGGAGCTTTTACTTAAGTGGTTAAGATGAAGCTCTGGGGGCTTCAGAACTGATTTAGAAAGATGAATCTGCAGGACCATGTTTAAGATACCTGGAAACAGGTTTAGCAGTCATGGCAAGAAATAATGAGGGCCTAAAGTAGAATGTAGGCAGGAACAATTGAAAGAAAGGAAAAAATGTAGGGCACAGATAGAAAATAAGTATCATGACAACTGTTAAGGTGTAGGATGCAGAGACGTGGAAAATCTCTGAAGTGAGGTGATGAAGTAACAATGTTAAGAGAAGTGGGAAGTAGTAGTTTGGGGGAAGGTGATGAGTTATAGATACACTAATATGGTGCATTATATGAGGTGAGGTGCCATGTAAATAGAAATACCAGTTTGGGAGAGATGGAAGGTAAGATATAAATAGATTTTAAAATTCTGTGCTTGGAAGTGATAGCTAAGGAAGGAATGAAATTTGCTTGTAGCAAAAGATAAGAATACTGTCCCAGATGTTTACTTAGGAGAATTTTTTTTAAATAACAAAATAACAACCTCGGTTATAGTGCTTTTATGTAAAATAAAATAGGTAAAATAGGGCTTCTAAGTTAAAGTAGCAACTTTTATATCACTTTTATTGAAATAGATTCTATTTGAACACTTTATAGGAAAAAAACTCAAGCTTAATATATGTGCTGCTGAAGGAAGCACAAATTCTCAAACTTAGAATATCAGCTCTTAAAAAATTTGTTGTTGTTTACTTCCTAAGTGATGTCCAACTCTTTGTGACCCCCGCCCCCCTCCCCCCATAGACTGTATGTAGCCTGCCAGGCTCCTCTTCTGTGGAATTTCCCAAGCAAGAATACTAGAGTGGGTTACCATTTCCTTCCCCAGGGGATCTTCTCTACCCAGGGATTGAACTTGCATCTCCTGCATTGCAGGCAAATTCTTTACCAGTGAGATACTGAGGAAGTGTGAAAAATACATTATAAGGAATCAGTAGCAGAATAACTGAGGCAGAATAATTGAATAAGTGAGCTGGAAGACAAAAGTAATGGAAATCACTGCCACAGAACAGAATAAAGAAAAAAGAATTAAAAGAAATGAGGACACAATCTCAGAGGCCTCTTGGATTTATCAATGTTGTAATGCAACAACATCTGCATTATAGGGGTTCTAGAAGGAGAAGAAAAAGATCCTGAGAAAATATTTGAAGATATTATAGCCAAAAACTTCCCTAACATGAGAAAGGAAGCACTCAAGTCCAGGAAGCACAAAGAACCCCAAACAGGATAAACTCAAGGAGGAGCATGTTGAGACACACATTAATCAAAGTGACAAAATTAAAGATGAAGAAAAAAATATTAAAAGTGACAAGGAATCTTCCCTGGAAAAGAAATCTTCCATAGAAAAGCAGACATACGTGAAACCCATCTAATATGGAAAGGCCTCTCATATCTTTGATTCAGCAGTTAGCCACGTGATTTTTGCATACATACTAGGAATAAAGGCATAGCATGAAGTGATTTGAGGGTTGAATTACATTAATACTATTTGCTTTTCAAAAAAGTCTCAAGAGCTATCTATATAAAAAAGGTTGCCTGGAAAGTATCTGTCCAGATATCCATCCCTCCCCTCGATCATTTGAAGTCTACTAACAAATTTAAAAAAATTTTAAATTTCTGGTTATTCTCTGTAATAAATACTCTGATTTAGAATAATATCTGAAAAGTGTTACTGGCTTAGCTATTTTCTACTGTGAAGTCAAAAGTTGCTGATTTATCAGTGTGTTCATATTTTTACTTGTTAGGATGGACCAGTGACATACAAACTCCTTATATATGCAACCATAACCTGGAAATTTTTTGTTGCTTTTGAGTTGTGGTACTGGAGAAGACTTTTGAGAGTCCCTTGGACTACAAGGAGATCACACCCATCAATCCTAAAGGACATCAACCCTGAATATTCATTGGAAGGACTAGTGCTAAAGTTCCAATACTTTGGCCACCTGATGCGAAGGGCTGACCCATTGGAAAAGACCCTGGGAAAGGTTGAACGCAAAAAAAGGGGACGACAGAGGATGAGATATTTAGGATAGCATCACCAGCTCAATGGACATGAATCTGAGCAAACTACAGGAGATAGTGAAGGGGGGAGAGAAGGCTGGCATGCTGCAGTCCCTGATATCACCAAGAGTTCGACACAACTTAGTGACTGAACATGCACAGCAATCTGGAAATCTGAATGATGTTTTTAAATAAGTATTTATCTTTAACCAGATTTGGTTTCAACTCTTGTTAATTTATTAATAAAACTGAGATTACTAAAGATTAGGAAAAAAAAATCAATACAGTGATTTTTAACTCCTTTCAGGTTAAAGCAATATTATTTCATTTATTTTAACTACTGCTGCTTCAAAAGAATTTTGCTTCCTCTGGAAGAAATTGCGTCTAGGTTTACTGATTCTGAGTCCTGTACTATGTGGCAGAAGGCAGAGTGGAACGTAGTGGATTTTGAACAGTTGATGACTAGTCAAAGATGGAATGACAGTTGTTAGATAAAATGATGTATAGTTTTGGAAAGTGGTTTTATAGTCATTATCTTCACAACCACTTAGAATATGACATGCTATAGTGTAGAACTGACATTAAGGTAAAAGGATTTTGATTCAGAGGCTTATGTCCTTTGTACTGAACCATAGAGTCTTTGTATAGAACTAGGGCAGGAAAGTGGTATTTGGCACTTGCACCATGGAATATGTAACCTTACTGTTGCTTTGCTTTGTGATCTTGGAAATAGTTCACCACTTTTTTACTGTGTAGTTTCTGTTTATCAAGTAGGATTTATTAGAAGTTGCTATTTATGTTCCATAGGGTTATAACACTTAAGATGCTTAAGAAGAAAGGATCCTTTTACTATTTTTATTATATCATTATCACAATTATTACTGTTTTATATACTTTATCATTTTATCATTATCATTCTTATTTTGTTGTTGTTATTACTTTAATCAGAACATTACTTTATCGTCACATAATATATGTTAGAATGAAAGGAAAGGAAGAACTCAGGAGCATAGAAAAATGTGCACCGGAATTTCCGCATTCAGATCGGTGCTACTTTTCCAAGCAGCAACCATGAGAGGCTGTGTACTTGCTGCCATTTTTCAAAATCTCCATCAGACCTCATTTTGTAAACAACGGCTTCAGGATTTTATTTGTATCTATACAAAGATGTATCTATTCAACATGAAAACATTAGTGAACTCAAGACAATAGTTGTTGGGTTTACATGAATACTGATAATTGGTTTTCAAAGCATTTTAAATTAGTGCATGTAGATTCAGCCACATAATGGTTTGAGTGAATATTTTTGAAGATTGGATTGGTAGAATGGGTTATCTTTGAAGTAATGATTGTTTGTTTTTCTAGTCAGCGGATAAGCAGCGGGCCCTAGAAGAAACCAAAGCCTACACCACCCAGTCCTTAGCAAGTGTTGCCTATCTGATCAATACCTTGGCCAACAATGTCCTGCAGATGCTGGATATCCAGGCATCCCAGCTACGAAGGATGGAGTCTTCAATCAATCATATTTCACAAGTGAGACCACACTGTTTTCCTATTTTGTCCCTGAGGAATACGTAATAAGCACATGCAGTCTGTAGTGCTGGCAGCCTTTATTGTGTGAGTGTACTCACATATGATTTGCAAGATACACACTCAATATTAGGTTGTTTTTTTGTTTCCATCTTTTTTGTCTCATGATTATCTTCTCTGTGATTTTGATAGAGAAGAAAACTTTAATGGTTTCATTAAAACTCAGACGTCAAGTTAAAATAATCAAATCAGCCTTGAGAGTGAAATTTTGCCCGGTTTCTTCCAATTTTTACTGAATTTTACGCTTTAAGTGTGGTAGCTTGATGAGTTCTTTAAATGCTTTTTTCTATTACCTCACTAATGTAAAGATTAATATAAGTGACCTTATAAAATTATCTTTGTATAGAACTTAGAAAAAATAAATGTAATACTTTTTCCATTATAAATGTCATGAATATATAGAAAGAAAAAGTAGAAAAACAAACCCTTTCTGCACTACTCAAACTTTTCCTGTTAATATGTTGGTATATTTTGTCCAATTTTTTTTTCTTCTAAATAATTTTTATTTAAAATTTAAGTGGAATTATCGTATGTATGGAATTTTGAATTCTACTCTTTTAGCTTACCATTACAACAAACATCTTTCCTTGGTATTATAAGCTCGTCATAAACATTTTCAATGGCTCGATAATGTTGCATATCTATATCATAGTTTTCATACCCATTCCTATATTTAGGGGCCACTTAAAATATTACTGTGGTGAAAAACGATTTATAATTTCAAAATATGTTTTTAAAAATACTAACAAAAGATTTTGATCTTCTTTTTGAGATCTTTGTAGCATTTCTATTTTAGCACTTTGTCATTTGCATAACTTAGTGGTGTTCGATACTCTTTAGAACTAAATGATTAGAACTCTTCTGGAATAGAAAGAGTTTTAAAATGTGCATATTATCTTTTTTTATATAAGAATTCAGAACTCTTCTGAAATTGACCAGTCCATCAATTTTTCAAAGCCTGATGTTTAATTATGTAATTAAATTGAATGTATTCTACCTAATCAAATCACTTATGTAAAGTCTACCTTATATTTCTGTTAAATTCATCAGACCATTCAGAGGTTTTTCTTGTTATTTAATGGTATGTAATCTTAAATCTGAATTTGCTATTCTAAAGGTTTTTTCACATTCCATACAAACTTCTGTAGACAACATATAATTCATTGCTTGTTGTATTGCTATGCATCTTAGACTTAAAGAAAAAAAGTATTGGTTAGTTTTAGTGAGTGAGAGGTAAATTTTTATTCTGAAAGGACCTCTTGGAGGAAATAATCAGTGTCATTTTAAATGATGAAATATATGAACTTGGTTTCCTGTAGAAGAAGGGATGTTGACAAATTGCTAATCTAATACAGAATTTTAGGATTTATACATCAGAGTCTTAACATTTTTGCATATTTGAAATTTGGGCAAAGAACCCAGAAAAGAAATTAAGAAGAAAAGTGCCAATGCCAAAAAGAAATTAAATATTTGAGTTCCTAAAAAGGAGGGACGACTTTTTATTAGTTTGCAAGAGAAAATAGGCGAGATTGTGTGGATAAATGATGACAAGAAAATGACGACAAAAGTGATTATCTATGTTCTGATTGGAATTCTGTAATTCTTTGATAGAAAAGTGTGGCAACCTTAAGGAGGAAAGTGATTAAGTTATTAATAAACTGTAAGAATATGCATTTAGCTAATAAGAACTTTTTCATTTTGAGTGTCACATAAATCGATATGATTTAATTAATAGGTCTAATTAATAATATCTTTTAAAGCTAGTCTAATGGAATAAATTAAAAATGGGAGAGATGAATGGACAGAGACTGGTAGACTAGAAATAATGGGCTTGAGTCACAGCATTCAAGAGTAAGTTGTGCCACTTTCATTTGGGGTCGAGTATCTATAGAGGACAATACTTGGAAAAGCAAAGGATCTGCAACTCTGCAGTGGCTGTTAAGTTCATACAGAATATATTCAAGTAGTTGGGTGAGGAGTTGAGTAGGAGAAATGGGCTGATGGAAGCTATAGCAAATAAATGAGTAAATTTTTAAAATTTACATAGATTTTAAAAGCATTTGCCTTAAGGATTAAAATTTTTTTTGGTTACATTTAATGTACGGGTAGAGTCCTTTGTTTTAAAAGTCAACTGAAAAAAAAAAGTCAACTGAATGTCAAAGCTATTTGATGCTTATTAGAATGGAATATTATTCTATTTTTCTATTATTCCATAGTATAAGAGGAAATGTTTTCTAAAACAAATATTCAATAAATGGTATAAACAAGGATTGGCAAACTTTTTTGTAAAGAGCTAGATAGTCAATATTTTTGACTTTGTGGGCCATAAAGTGTTTCAGACTCATTTTTTGTGTTGTAGTTTTTTTTTGTGTTGTATTTTTTAAGCAACTATTTAAAAATGTAAAAAACATTCTTAGCTTGTGCGCCATATAGAAGCAGACAGTAGGCAATAGGCTAGTCTTGTGATGTAGGATTTAGTTTATAAGTTCTTGCTTTACAAAATAATGCTTTTCAAATGTATGGTTTTAAATTTTATAATCATTATGCTTTATTAAAACATTATTTTGTTTATGGAGGGAGTCAAAGTTATTAAGATATTTTGAGGTCACATTTTTTTCACATTTGAGTCAAAAATACTATGTTGGCGGAATTTAGAGAAAAGGAATTGAAGAAGCAAAGAAATGGAAGTTTAGTCAGGTCAAAGATGAGAGGACATGTATATAGGAATGGTTGGTGTCAAGAGTTGTTGTTAAGGGTTATCTGGGAGAATGGTTAAAGACCAGTAGATATGAGATATCTGAGGTCTTTTCTAAACCCTGCTGTAGTTTCCTAAGATGTAGGCATTCTTTTAGAGTAGACAACTAGAAATGTATAACCAAATTATTTTGGCTTTCTAAATGTAGAAATATGCTATTAAGAATTATGTTTTAAAATATGCCTTCAAGTTTAATGAGAATTAATATAAGAAACAACAAAGAACATTTTTCTCACATTTCCTTCAACTAGTTCCTTTAAGAGTTTAGTGCTGGGCAAATGGTCACTTTCCTAATGAAGGGGTATGTATTTCCTTGTAACTCATTTCTATTTTGCCTTCTCTAGGAATCTAAGCTAAGAGCCTAATTTTATGCCCTATCATAGCAGCTATCCGTTATTTAGGATTATTTATGAAAGTTCTTTGATCATTTCTTTTGCCATATTGGTTTTCCTTTTATGCTTCTTGTAGTGGTTTATACAGCTTTGGGCTGTGTGTTTATGTGTACATAAAAAGACTAGATAAGGAATATGTAAGTGCCTATAGTCTCTAGGTATAATCTAATTGTTTTCATTCTTTTTAGAGTCTCAGTTTTTTCAAAGAATGTAAAATACGTGTTTGTTATGAAATATAACTATATATTAGTGCAAATAATAAGTGAAATGTTACCCCCCTTCATTCTCCGGAAACATATTGATATTTCTAGCAGGAAAATTTGAAATTGAAGTTCCAGTTTGCCTCAAACTTAGAATTCTGTTATCATTGGTTAGGTTTACATTCTTATATTTTCATTTCTGGGTGAGATAATTATATTTTTAAAAACTAAGCAGAGTGAAAGCAATGTTGAAAGGATTACATCATTCTCTAATAAATTTTCTTTATGATAGAGACCAGTTATATACAAAAAATAAGGGTCATATTTTGTGTTTTTAGCTTATTTTGAAGTATACTTGACAAATATAAAAATTCCCTAGCTCGTATTTTTAATAATTTCAGAATATGACTCTTTAGAAATTATTCAAAGTAAATGTGGTTAATTTCTATTTTTTCTGAATTTAGAAATAAATAAATCTCAATATTGTCACTAATACACAAACTTCTTTCTTCTATATAGCTCGCCCAACCAATGTAAAAGGAAAGCAGATTTTGTAACTTATCTAAAGTGCACAGAAAAAGTTCAAAGCCTATTTTGGTTTTATGAAATACTTATAATGCTAAGGTCTCTCCTACTTTCGCCAATATTTGATCTGATGCTTCACTTAGGAATTTATTAGTTATGCACTTAAAGAGTCTATTGCCTTTAAAATCTCTTGGTTGAAATAAGAGGCTTCAAATTTGTTTCAGGTTTCCTTTAGACTTTATGTAGTTTAGAAGGATAAGTAATCAGTGTTCAGATTTCCTAAAGTTGTATTTAATGTTGTCATAACATCCTAATATGACATAATAATGTCATAATATTGTCTTTCATTTTCATTTATGTGTTACTACCTGGCTGTTCTTTACAAAAGGGTAAATTGAAGTAGGTTTGGGGAAGAATCAGCAATAATTCCTGTTTAAGCCATGAATGGTGGCAAGAGATGTGAACAATTTAGTGAAGTATGTCTGAAACTTTTAAAATTGAAACCCACAGTTTAAAATATATCTTATATTCCATCCGTACACACTCTAATGTATGTATTTATGTACATAACAAATATTTTAAGAAAAAAGTACCTTACAGTGTGTATGTTGTCTGATAGTTCTGTTCTTTTTTATTTAAAATAATTGCTGCTCATTATCTCACTAATTGCAACTTGCAATTTGAAAAATGCTGTTTTAGTGTATTAATTACCTGTGATTATGGAGAAATTCACCCTCTATTAGCAAATGGAAAATAGGGTAAAAACACATTGTTGTTAAGTACTAAATTATAGCCTGTTTTGAGCATTTAATAAAATAATGAAAATATTTTACTAGCATTTTATCATGATAAAATATAAGCAGCTTTACCTCAGCACACACATTTCTTTGTAAAAGATGACTTTTTTAACATTGTTTTATATTTTAGGCCTTTTTAAATAAAAAGGTATTTAAACACTAAAAGAAGTTATATTAATAGGTTATCTTTAAATGTTACCAGATTAATTGCTGGTACTTTCTTAATCAGGCTAAATCTTAATAGAGAGGGAAAAAATTAGCATGCTTTCACCTGGAGGTTGGTGAGCTTTTCCTGTCAAGGGTCAGCTAATGAATATTTTACGCTTTGCAGCTGTTCACCTCTGCCGTTGTATTGTGAAAATATTTAAGCAGGTAGAATGACTGATGTTCCAGTAAAATTGTTTATGGAAACTGATATATGAATTCCATATAATTACATGTCAAGATCTTATTTTTCTTTTGACTTCTTTTAACCATTAAAAAATGTAACCACCACTCTTGGTTTTCAGCTATAAAAAGATGGGTGATGGGCCAGATCTGTTTTATCTGCCAGGATTTCTCAACTCTTCTTTCAGCTTGAAAATGGAGAAAGTCAGTATTGGTCCCAAAAGGAGAAATTCGTAATTGCAGTTAAGAATATGAATAATGATGTTAAATCTCTTAAGTATTTATGTTTTTATTTTTCTGGCTATTAGGGCTATACATTTTTGTGTTTATGTTTTGTAGACCGTTGATATTCATAAAGAAAAAGTTGCAAGAAGAGAAATTGGTATTTTGACTACCAATAAAAACACTTCAAGGACACATAAGATTATTGCTCCAGCCAACCTTGAACGACCAGTTCGATATATTAGAAAACCTATCGACTATACAATTCTAGATGATATTGGACATGGAGTAAAGGTAAGCATAAGTTCTGTCAAACTTTTTAAAAAATAGCCTGTGATGGAACTAACTCTTTAGAAAATTAAATGCTTATCTTTTCTTTCCAGAGGATCATTCTTGGCCTAGTTGTAGTTCTGAAGATTTCTTACCACTAATAACTGTGTTATCTTTCTTTTTAGTGCTGGGTTCTCAAGTTTTAAGCAGTCATCTTTGAGTGAATTGCATTTGCTTGATCAGTTATGAATATACCTCATGTACATCTGGAAATAAATGTAATATTATATTTTAAATCCTTTAATGATTTAATGTGACTAAATATTATTCAGTATGTTAATAAAGTATTTGCTTTATCAAAAATATCAGCAAATTTCTGGCATTAGTTTTCAGAAAGAATATATATAAACATGTACTTTGAATTTTTCTAGACGAAATTTATTTCAACATTTTGGGTGAGGATAATGTAGATAAAAGTAGTAAGTTAATTTATTATTTGCACTGCTTTTCAGTATATAGCCATTATATATTTTGGCTTTTAAAGTGTATTAGGTGCCTGCTATGTACATAAAGTACAGTAATCACAGCTGATAAACTTAAAACTTTCATTTAAATTGATACTTGTACTTAAGAAACTGTTCAGAGCTCCAGCTAAGTATTAGTTTATTTAAAGTTTGTGTCTCCTCAGTGATTTGAAAGACAATAACTTTTCAAATGTGATGCTGAGCAACTATGTGATATGCCTGTAAGTGAAACCATACAGTTCATGCAGTTGATTTATATATGCAAATTTAGAAAATACATCCCACACAGGATGGCTAGAAATCAGTTAAATCTAAATCGAATGTAGATCTAGGTAAGAGAATATGTGCAGTGTAAATTTAAAACAAAAAAATTTTTCTCAAAGTTTTTAATCAAGCACTATCATCTGAAATTTAATATTTAATATTATAATGAACACCTAATACATTTAGATTGCAGTACAAATTAGGGCATTTTAAAATAGGATGTGTAATTGGATGGATAACTGAAATTTATTCTAACTTGGGAAAATTTTTTGAGGCTAACAACTGCTAATAGAAAATTTTAGGATCCTTTCAGAATCTAATGGCAAAAAGACACTTAAAATATAAAACATCATATTTGTACTTGCCCACTTATGTAATAATAAAAAGGTTATCCCCCTAACTCTTACCTAATTCTCCAGTAATTATTCTTTAGGAACTCTGTAATCACTTTGATTTTTCTGGACTTTCAATGTTTAGGGGTCACTAATTTGAAGAAATCAGGAATAAAGTTGTTTTTAAATAAAGGTGTCTTATATAATTTCATCCAAAAACTCCCGTTCATGACACATTCTGCTTTAACCACTCTTTCTATGATCTACTGAAACATTATTTTTTAATGCTGAATGCTTAACTTGTTTTTTCTTTGTTTTTTCCTTTCTCTTCACATCCTGAAGTTCCAACTAACCTTTCAATGCTTTTTTCCCCTTACCTCTTTTATTTGCTCCATTTATGCATTAAGTGGTTGCTTAGATTTAAGGTAAGAGATTCCAGGGCTGGATTTCCATTCTTTGTTCTTATGTAGACTATTACATATGGGGAGTGAAGAGATACTTGGCACTTGGCCTTTTAGAACCAAGAAATAATTCCTTTTTTTAATTTTTGTCGTGCAACTTTGTGTGTCTTTATGTTCCATGAGGGCAAATGTTTTTGAGTGTTTTGTTCATTGCCCTATCCCGTGTGCCTAGGATAGTGCCTGACACACATTAGACACTTAGTAAATGTTTGTTGAATAAGTGATTATTTTGCAATGTTAATATATTTTATGAAACTGAACTGTAAGTTACCCTATCATAAAATGTCATTATGAAATAAAATTAGCTGGATTTTTGTAAATGGAGACATTTTGTTATGGGTTGGAGGGCTGCTAATGTGCTTTGTTTAACCCTCCCCGTGTGTAATACCTTTTTATTCTATAAATGGTGTACTTGATCATACACCTTATGGCCACTATGTCATTATCTCTTGACTCAATCACTGTAAAAAATTGAAAATTGGAAAATATTCAGTGTTATGGGTGTTTTTTAAGTTGCAGTATCATATATTTTGAAAAAAATAGCATTTTTATTCAAATTGCTTATAAAGTATATATTTCAGTATAACCCACTTTAAGAGGTTTCAAGCTGAGTAGTATTACATGTAAAACATCAAAAGCTCATGATAGTGTTTAACAAAATACAAGTTAAGAACTAGAGATAATCACCTTTTTTTACTTGTTTCAGTAACATTGGAGGGAAAACTGAGAAAAGACGTTCAGGAGCTTGTCAGATAGAGTGATACTAAAATTATTGTCACCAAACTGAAAGTGCATTTCCTTTTTCTAACTCTTTTTCTTAGCTGAATTCACACACACACTGACTCACTCACTCACTCACTCTTAACCGTTCTTACTGCTTGCCGTGTCTTCAGTGTAGAAAGTGACAAGAAGATGGCTGAGACCTGAGTCGTTGTAGAGAGGTGTGGCTGGAGGAGCCCAGGCAGCTGTGTGCCATGTGAGTGAGCGAGGCATGTGGAGCTGTGAGGAGATTCCTTTGCATAAAAGAGGTAGAAATAGACCAAAAGTAGTGTTTGTGGCTGCCTCAGCTTTTTCTGTGTTCCAGCTTCAGCTGTTGATAATGAACCTCAAAAGTGACAGAAGTGCCCAGAAAATTCAACTAAAGGAAGAACAAAACAATGGGCCCGTTCTTTCCCCTTCAAGTTTAGACCATCTTGCCTGAAGAACTACCGCTGGCTCATTTCCTCTACATCCTACTGTGATTCCTTCTTGACCTTTCTGGGTTCAGGATCCTGTTCTATGTGAGAGAGAGGCCAGAGTGAGTGGAAAATGAGAGGTTCCTAGGAAGAAAGATCCAATAAGGAAACATCACACTTGGAGAAGATTCCTTAACATCTTTGCTCTTTGCAACAAAAAACCCCACTCCCAGGATCGGGGAAGGCAATGGCACCCCACTCTAGTACTCTTGCCTGGAAAATCCAATGGACGGAGTAGCCTGGTGGGCTGCAGTCCATGGGGTCGCTAGTAGTCGGACAGACCGAGCGACTTCACTTTCACTTTTCTCTTTCATGCATTGGAGAAGGAAATGGCAACCCACTCCAGTATTCTTGCCTGGAGAATCCCAGGGATGGGGGAGCCTGGTGGGCTGCCGTCTGTGGGGTCACACAGAGTCGGACACGACTGAAGTGACTTAGCAGCAGCAGCAGCCCAGGACTGTGGCTCCATGCCGTTGTTTCTGCTCTGTTGGGCTGGGCTGGCCAGGGTGAGGAGTGTAGCCTGGGTTCGTCCTAGAAGCTGGAATGTGATAGTCCTCTGTCTTTCCTTTCTTCCTATCCTTCATTGTAAGTGTGTCTGTCTCCTCTATAAACTTGTGGCACATAGTGAGTCATTTTGGGTGAACCAAAGCAGAGTAGAGTGAAAAAAACCATTCCTCATTTAGCAAGTTGTTACTTTTTATGCTGGTAGAAAAAAAAATGAGTGGCTTCAGAAGGTTGATTAATGGAATAATTGAATGTATTAAGATAGAAAATAAAATTTAAAAATGTTGAAGTTGGAAGGAACTTGCAAATAGTAAACTAGTTGAGTGGTTTTCCAGCTGAGATTTTGGAGACCCATGGTTGACATCAGGTGCCCTATAAGTCTCCTGATTCTTGCTTTCCTCCTCAGCTCATCGTGAGCTCCAGTTTTGCTCCCAGTTTTGTCAGACTTGATGGCTTTCAGATATACTCTTAACAGATACCATCTTTGGGACCAGACACATGGGATATGACTCAAAAGAGATCTCCATGCTTAAAAGTTGAATTTTTAACCTTTTATACATCACATCCTGGTTGTGTTTAATAGTTCTTCTCTGGTGAAATTTGGGTTAATTGTCTTTCCTTCAGTCAAATAAGAATAAATTGTAGGATTTAATTCATAAGACCTTTGAAAGCAATGGGTAATATTTTTATAGCAAGAGGCATAAAAAGTTGATGGTAGAGTGCCATACTGGAAGTATTTTAATACATACCTGAGGCCATATAAAAGTGGCCTGTACCTTGAGCTGGGGTATCCTTTCCCCACTCTTTATTTTAATATTTAAGACTTTTAAGATCTTGTTACTGATGTATTTGAAACAGATTTTTCTGATGAAAAGTGGAAAAGTTGTCCACTACTGAAACTACGCTTAAGTACTTTTAAAATAAGTGTATTTATTTCAGTCAAAAATAGTAAAGGCTTCTGATCTGTTAATGTAGCTTTTCAGTTGAACGTTGTGCGAGCAGATTCTTAATGATTAACGAGAAGGGCTTGGAAGTCTCCTTTACGTTTAACACATGAAGAATATAACACTTTGGGAAAGTTTTGCTTGGGATCCTGAAGATTCATAACTTAACTCTGTAAAATATTATTTAACCTTTTCACTTTGAGTGTCATCTTGTGTGTGTCATTATCTACAGAAAACTGCGCCTCACGTATCTAGGTTTTGGGTACAGTGCAGATTCATTGTTAAGCATTTATTTGACACACCTGGAAGAAAAACACCACAACAGCAACACTTCTGGGGGGGTCATCTGTGTTTGCCTCTTTGTTCCAGTCTTGAGCCACCAATTCTGTCTTGGCAAAAGCCAGTTGTTGGAAGATTGTTTCAGAAATTAAGCAGAAATTTATCCATCTTTATTCTTCTTTTCTTTTTTATCTGTTCTTCCCTCCTTACTCCTACTCTCTTATTCATTATCTCTGTAGTTCACTTCACTTGCTCAGGCATGTTTGAATCCTTGTGACCCCATGGACTGCAGCACACCAGGCCTCCCTGTCCATCACCAGCTCCTGGAGTTTACTCAATCGTGTCCATTGAGTCGGTGATGCCATGCAACCATCTCATCCTCTGTGTTCCTTTCTTCTCCCACCTTCAATCTTTTCCAGCATCAGGGTCTTTTCAGATGAGTCAAGTCTTTGCATCAGGTGGTCAAAGTATTGGAGTTTCAACGTTAGCATCAGTCCTTCCGATGTATATTCAGGACTGATTTCCTTTAGGATTGACTGGATGGATCTCCTTGCAGTCCAAGGGACTCTCAAGAGATTTTTTCAAGTGTTTATTGAATATTTATTTTTATTCATCTGGGAACTCACTACTGTTCATATCTCTGCCCATCTTTTCTATGGAACTGTTTTTCTTATCTATATAGAAATGCTTTACAAACTCTGAATGCTAGCTTTTAATTTATTCTATACAATGAAAATCCATTTTCAAGTCTGTGACTTGTATTTTTAATTTTGATTGCTTTTCAATTAAAAATTTAATTTTAATATAGTCAGATTTATAAATCTTTTAGTTTGCATTTTTTGTGCCTTGTTGTATAACTTATTTCCTAATAAGTTATAACTGTTTGCTTTTCTCTTTAGATGTTAGGTCTTCCAATTTTCTGTAATTTACAAAGGTATGTGGTGTGAGGTTTGCATCCAGTTTCATCATTTTCCGTATAGATGGCCAGTTGTTCCAGCATCATTTATTGAACTGTGGATACTTTTCCCATTGATAAATAATACATCTCTGTCAACTACGCAGCTCCCACTGACCATTTTTAAGTTTTCTATTCTGTTCCACTGGTGTTTCTAAGTATTTCCTGTAGCAATACCTTGATAAATAAATTACTATAGATTGATACTTGAGAAGACATATATTCTTTCTTCTTCAAAATTGACTGAGACATTCCTACCATTGAACTGTGGATACTTTTCCCATTGATAAATAATACATCTCTGTCAACTACCCAGCTCCCACTGACCATTTTTAAGTTTTCTATTCTGTTCCACTGGTGTTTCTAAGTATTTCCTGTAGCAATACCTTGATAAATAAATTACTATAGATTGATACTTGAGAAGACATATATTCTTTCTTCTTCAAAATTGACTGAGACATTCCTACCACTTAATGTAGCACTTTAAGACTGCCTTTTCAAATTCTGTTAAAAACTGGAACTTAGGCTCATTGTGTTAAATATGTAGTTAGATGTTAAGAAGGAAAGGCCATTCTTACAATATTGAGTTTTCCTGTTCATTAATACAGTATTTCTTATATCTAGGCATTCTTTTATGTGCTGGAATACTTTCATTTCATCCATTTACATCTTTTGCTAGATTCATTCTTTCAGTTCAGTTCAGTTCAGTCGCTCAGTCGTGTCCGACTCTTTGTGACCCCATGAATCGCAGCACGCCAGGCCTCCCTGTCCATCACCATCTCCCGGAGTTCACTCAGAATCACGTCCATCGAGTTCGTGATGCCATCCAGCCATCTCATCCTTGGTCGTCCCCTTCTCCTCCTGCCCCCAATCCCTCCCAGCATCAGAGTCTTTTCCAATGAGTCAACTCTTCGCATGAG
>SJYX01019609.1:490590-540010 GCA_006410675.1 Oreotragus oreotragus | reverse complement strand
ATTATCTACAGAAAACTGCGCCTCACGTATCTAGGTTTTGGGTACAGTGCAGATTCATTGTTAAGCATTTATTTGACACACCTGGAAGAAAAACACCACAACAGCAACACTTCTGGGGGGGTCATCTGTGTTTGCCTCTTTGTTCCAGTCTTGAGCCACCAATTCTGTCTTGGCAAAAGCCAGTTGTTGGAAGATTGTTTCAGAAATTAAGCAGAAATTTATCCATCTTTATTCTTCTTTTCTTTTTTATCTGTTCTTCCCTCCTTACTCCTACTCTCTTATTCATTATCTCTGTAGTTCACTTCACTTGCTCAGGCATGTTTGAATCCTTGTGACCCCATGGACTGCAGCACACCAGGCCTCCCTGTCCATCACCAGCTCCTGGAGTTTACTCAATCGTGTCCATTGAGTCGGTGATGCCATGCAACCATCTCATCCTCTGTGTTCCTTTCTTCTCCCACCTTCAATCTTTTCCAGCATCAGGGTCTTTTCAGATGAGTCAAGTCTTTGCATCAGGTGGTCAAAGTATTGGAGTTTCAACGTTAGCATCAGTCCTTCCGATGTATATTCAGGACTGATTTCCTTTAGGATTGACTGGATGGATCTCCTTGCAGTCCAAGGGACTCTCAAGAGTCTTCTCCAACACCACAGTTCAAAATCATCAGTTCTTCAGCACTTAGCTTTCTTTATTATCCAACTCTCAGGTTGACTACTACATGACTATAGTATACACGACTACTGGAAAAACCGTAGCTTTGACGAGACACCTTTGTTGGCAGTGTCTCTGCTTTTTAATATACTGTCTAGGTTGGTCATAACTTTTCTCCCAAGGGGCAAGTGTCTTTTAATTTCATGGCTGCAGTCACCATCTGCAGTAATTTTGGAGCCCCAAAAAATGAAGTCTGTCACTGTTTCCACTGTTTCCTCATCTATTTGCCATGAACTGATGGGACCAGTTGCCATGATCATAGTTTTCTGAATGTTAAGTTTTAAGCCAAGTTTTTCACTCTCCTCTTCCACTTTCATCAAGAGACTCTTTAGTTCTTTGCTTTCTGCCATAAGTGTGGTGTCATCTGCATATCTGAGGTTCTTGATATTCCAGCTTGTGCTTCATCCAGTCTAGCATTTCTCACGATGTACTCTGCCTTTAAGTTAAACAAACAGGGTGACAATATACAGCCTTGACATTCTCCTTTCCCGATTTGGAACCAGTCTGTTGTTCCATGTCCAGTTCTAACTGTTGCTTCCCAACCTGCATACAGATTTCTCAGGAGGCAGGTCAGGTGGTCTGGTACTCCATCTCTTTCAGGATTTTCCAGTTTATTGTGATCCACACAGTCAAAGGCTTTGGCATAGTCAATAAAGCAGAAGTAGATGTTTTTCTGGAACTCTCTTGCTTTTTTGATGACACAATGGATGTTGGCAATTTGATCTCTGGTTTCTCTGCCTTTTCTAAATCCAGCTTAAACATCTGGAAGTTCACAGTTCATGTACTGTTGAAGCCTGACATAGAGACTTTTGAGCATTACTTTGCTAGCTCACATCTCATATGAGTGAGATGAGTGCAATTGTGTAGTAGTTTGAGCATTCTTTGGCATTGCCTTTCTTTGGGATTGGAATGAAAACTGACCTTCACCAGTTCTGTGGCCACTGCTGAGTTTTTCAAATTTGCTGGCATGTTGAGTGCAGCACTTTCACAGCATCATTTTTTAGGATTTGAAATAGCTCAAGTGGAATTCCATCACTTCCACTAGCTTTGTTCGTAGTGATGCTAAGGCACACTTGACTTTGCAATCCAGGATGTCTGGCTCTAGGTGAATGATCCCACATCGTGATTATCTGGCTCGTGAAGATCTTTTTTATATAGTTCTTCTGTGTATTTTTGTCACCTCTTCTTAATATCTTCTGCTTCTGTTAGGTCCATACCATTTCTGTCCTTCATTGTCCCTATATTTGCATGCAAAGTTCCCTTGGTGTCTCTAATTTTCTTGAAGAGATTTTTAGTCTTTCCCATTCTATTGTCGTCCTCTGTTTCTTTGCACTGATCGCTGAGGAAGGCTTTCTCATCTCTCCTTGCTAGTCTTTGGAGCTCTGCATTCAGATGGGTGTGTCTTCCCTTCTCCTTTCCTTTAGCTTCTCTTCTTTTCTCAGCTCTTTGCAAGGCCTCCTCAGACAGCCATTTTGTCTTTTTTGTGTTTTCTTTTCTTGGGGATGGTCTTGATCACTGCCTCCTGTGCAGTGTCATGAACCTCCATCCATAGTTCTCAGGCACTCTATCAGATCTAACCCCTTGAATCTGTTTGTAACTCCCACTGTATAATCGAAAGGGATTTGATTTAAGTCTCACCTGAATGGGTAAGCGGCTTTCCCTACTTGCCTCTGTGGTGGACTGTGTGAAAGCTCTTGTTACCTTGGGCTTTTTGTCTTCCCGTCTTCCTGAAAATTTTACCTTTCTCCTGAAGCTGCACTTGAATTCCTGATTTCAGTTTTGATTCCCCTCAGAGAATCTCCTGTGCCTTTTGCTGTTGGCTCAGAGAACTGAAATAAGAACATATATTCTCCGAGGAGAGGGATAGAGGTCTCTAGGAAGCCAAAGCTTATGCACTGGCTGGGACTGCTGGGAGCACACTGGACACGGGATGAAGCCTTCAGGCGTCACCCGCAGCGTCTGCCCATCCTTGCTTCGCCACCTCCAGACACAAGCTATACACACTGCTCCTCTTCTCTTAGTGTGCTTAGATTTTGCTCTTTTTAAAACTTGGTAACACTCCAACTCAGATGTTTCTCTATAAAACCTTCTGTTAGGTAATTCTTCTCACATTGATGTTTCTTTTTTGGAGACTTCCATATTATTTGTAGAAATTACTTTTTGTTTTAAGCAGGGTGCCTTAGTTATTCTAAACGAAGTTGAAAGCAGAGAATCGTGTTATAGACCTTTGTCTCCCCTTGTTTTTCTTATTCTTTTACTCTTGTGCCTGGAGGTCTGGTGGTTGGTGGTTTAAATGAGTGATATGCCACAGGTGTCATTTTAGAGTGTGTCTTCCACTATTGCAGCAAGTTATCTATTCCTGGGAGATTGCTTCCTAACAGAGGTGATACGCCCTATGAACTGAAGATCCTTTGTGAACTCTAGTATTTTTTTAAAGACTATTTACGGGTACTGGAAAGCACCGAGATTTGTAATGAGCATTATATATGATATGCATGATATTATATATCAAGGTTCAAGGAGGTGCTGCTGCTGCTAAGTCGCGTGTGACCCCATAGATGGCAGCCCACCGGGCTCCCCCGTCCCTGGGATTCTCCAGGCAAGAACTCTGGAGCGGGTTGCCATTTCCTTCTCCAATGCATGACAGTGAAAAGTGAAAGTGAAGTCGCTCAGTCGTGTCCGACTCTTAGCGACCCCATGGACTGCAGCCCACCAGGCTCCTCCATCCATGGGATTTTCCAGGCAAGAGTACTGGAGTAGGGTGCAAGGAAGTACTACATATACCAAAAAAAGGATAGGGCAGGAAAGGCAGGAGCACTTTAGAAGCAGTATTAAGGTGTAATGACTGGCCTGACGGTTGGTGCTAGTTGTGGTGTCCGAAATTTGGAGAGCAGAGAAGACCTCTCTGGTCCTAAAGGAACCGCTCTTACTCTCGGTATTGCCTGCGTTTCTTAGTCCAGGCCGGTGGGAAAGTATTTGAGCTTGGTCATGCATTAACCTATGTCACCTAAATGAAATATTTCTTCTTTTCTTGAGTGCTGCTTTCTGGCAGGAAAAACAAAAAAAGACTCTTCCTACTGTCTCTCCATGTGCCTCATACCTGTTTCACTCAGCTCTCAGTGATGACTTTTTCCCTTCATGGCATGAAAAAATACCCACATTAATTGAATTATTATTGGAATCAGCCACCAAAGTTGCATTCCAGTTCCCAAGTAAAACTTTGGAGAGCGCGATTAGCACTGCTGTTCATGATTCAGGACTCTAACGACGCACTTAGGTGCCAGATGATCGATTGCCTAGGTGCTTTTCAGAGCTTCCCGTGGAACTGCTGTCAGGACTGGCGCGGCCTCGCTTTGTTTTCTTTGTCCTGAGTTGGTGGTGTGTGCTCGCTCTAGCTCTCCTTCACCACGCTCAGTTAGGCTTGTCTCTTGCTCCTTGTCTGGAACCGTTGGGTTGCCCTACAACTTCCCTCAAAGTAGTTTTTAGAACCATGATAACTATCCCATAAATATTTTTTTTACCAAATTATTTTAGTTGTAAAATAGTTTAATTATAATATAGGTTTCACCTATGAAAATTGTTTTGTTTGGCAATTTTTCTTGTATTTTCTTTTCCTCAAATTAGATGGCATTATTTACACTCTGCATAGCATATTCATTGTTTTACTTTTAGTATAGAAGCATTTTTCTCTATGGAAAACTACCTTGAAGAAATACTGAGTTCTCTTTTAGCTTAATACAAAGGTAATACAAAACTACATATTAGTTGGACATTCCATAGGGACTCTGGTTTATTAAAGTGAAAATTACTCATGCAAATCCCATTTACCAAAGAAATAGAACCATTTGATGATTCTACTGGTCAAAAATGTATCAAATTTTATGTATGGAATTGTCCACTATGCTTCAGTTTGTAGATTGTTTATTTCATGTTATTTTTTGGATAGATTTCATGATTTATAGAGAAGATACTGCAATTTAAACGGAACACCTTACATACCAAAACCTTAAACAAATTAAAGTTGGAAAGCTGTTTCAAATATTTTAGCTATTCCATGTATAGAATAAAATTCTGTTTTATCCTTTTCTGTCCTTGCTCCTTTTCCTTCCTATTTCTAGCAAATTGATGTAGTTTAGTGTTTGGCTCACCTACTTCTCCTTCATCACTTAAAGTGACCTTGGGTTTTATGTTGTTTAAGGTTGAGCTTAAAGGACTTTGGTTACTACTTTTAAAAATCTCCTGGTATCATGAATTAAGATATACGGTTTTTAAAGCTATTGGTTATTTGTCATACTACTCCTAAAAATTTGTCCCAATGTGGATTAATTTTTTAAAACTTCTGGCACTTTTAAGATATGATCAGTATACCCTCTGCTTATTAATGAGGGGGAGAGCACAGATAAGTTAATTTTTATTTTTCCTTGATAACTAGTTTGTTTTGTATTTGTTGTTTAAAAGTAATAACAAAGGAGTACAGAAAAATGCATAGTCTTAAAAATATTGCTATTTCAAAGGTATCATTTGTCATTAAAGATTGTTTTAACATCACACACAACTTGTTCACTGGGCTATTCATTTGAAGAGTTTGTTTCTTGATATATTTTTTCTTGCCTATTCAGATAACAAGCAGTATTTTAGGATTTTAAAATATTCCATTTAAGACAGAGTTAATTTTGACAGCCTCAATATTCTGTATGTAATTATGAGTTGTTTTCTTAAATTTTGTATTTTAAAATTATAATTATAAATGTATTCTGATTTCAAAAGTATAATGTCTTATAGTTTCATTTTATAAGTATAATTTGAATACTCTGGACATACTCATAGTGGAAACGTTAAGATCCTTTTTTGAAGTGTTTGGCAGTCCAGAATATTAGGAGCTTTAAAATAGGGTCAGGCATGAACACACATGGTGAACATTATTACCTCTAACCCACTGGTAATCCCAAACGACTTGAGATTGCATTTGAACTATATTCATGGGTGACTTCTCCTAATGCCTTAAGATACCCAGATTTCTAGGGCTTTCTGTGTAAGTGCTCACTTTCTCCTTTGGTGGCATCCTCTTCTGGTAGCAATCCACACTTGTTCCCAGGTCACCCAGCTTTCCCGTACTTGGGTTTTCAACCGGGGATAGAATAGTGAGGAACACAGCTTAGCTCTGTGTTCTTAGCTCTTAGGATTGTGTTGCATCTTTCTCATGCCTAAATTAGTCTTCATTTTGGGCCTGAGTGGGTTTAATTCCTTCCTATTGGAACTAGGACATTGCCAGTGGCCACTGTACCACTCATGGTTGAATGGTATACCTCAGCGTTTCTGGTTCAGATGTTTAGGAACATGCCTTAACTTCTGGCAGTCCTCAGGTAGGTGACTCCTTCATAAGAGAACATTAATGAAATCTGAATTGTAAGGCTATTCCACAATTTATAAAAAGGAAATTTTCTCTGTATGATTTAATTTTATATAATATTCTCTACTTACAGAGGATCAAAACTAAAGTTGCCTACTTTTGGGGGAAAAACATGTATTTTGTTTTCTTATGATAAGCTTGCTATTTAAAAAACAAGGAATTGCTTAAAGGCATTGTTGTTTCTGATTACGTTACTTTTATTAAAACTGAAATTTTTATAGTTAACCTATTTAATTTCAATTGAATGTAGTATCAAACAGTCTAACCAGTGATCTGTTGGTGTGATGAGCTAATGGCAAATATAGTCTTTGCATACACGTTTATAATCATTTGAAAATCTCACGTTAGGAGGAGTCCTTTGAGTACAACTGTAGAATGATAGTAGAGTAGAAATTGCATATGAAATGCATGGCCTCTAATTTTTTTTTCCTATTTAAACCTTCCCCTCCTTTGTTAAATAGCATAATGTTATTTCCTGAAAGTGGAACTTTGTTTCACTGCATTCAAATTAAATTGAGTTTTCCTCAACATTTTTTTAGGTGAGTACCCAGAATATGAAGATGGGTGGGCTGCCGCGTACAACACCTCCAACACAGAAGCCCCCCAGCCCCCCTATGTCAGGCAAAGGGACACTTGGGTGAGTATGTGACTAAGCAGTAATTGCAAACCGTTTCATGTACTGTGAGAAAACTAAACACTATATATATGTTTAAACTATTTTTAAATATTTGAAAAGAGAATATTTTCTTCCTAAGATTATCCATTTTGTGTGTAACTTTCCCAAAAGGAAAACATCTTTTATACTTTAAATTATACCTGGGAAACATGTCTCTACTTTAAAAATATTCTGTTTAGAAATTATTTTTCTAATAAATTTTAAATTTGAGGCAAAATCCTAGCCTAAGTTCATGGCTTATTATAAATTGCACTCTAATTCCTACTTTCAGAAACTTTTTAGTCTCTTCTATTATAATTGACTCTTCTTATTCTGACTAGTCTTCTGAAGAAAATACTGTGCGAATTACAGAATTCTGTATATCTTATTTTTTTATGAGAAATTATGAGCTTTCATTCAGTCTACAGATTGGGGCTCCAGATTTGACATGAATGGTCAATTAACAGAAAAGCTTGACCTTGTTTCTTTTTTATAGCATCTTAATACAGAAACTTGGTTTATCATGATCAAGGTTTGTGATCAGTCGGGCATAATATTGCCCAGAAGTTGGGTGACTAAAATTGTAGTGCTGCTCTGCTCCTGATGTGTGGTCTTGCATAGTAAGCCTCTTAGCAATTCAGTTTTTTCATCTGTAAAAGGGGGTAATATTTGTCCTCTGTCAACTTTTCAGGGTCACTGTACCATGAATTGGATTTAAAAAAAAAAAACAAAGACAAAATGCCTTTACTACCATTGGCTTTGTGATATATGCTTAAAAGTTTTTAATTGGAAATCTTGTTTTTTGGCCCCCTCACCAAAAAGCAAACAAGAAAACCAGACCAAAAGACACAGCAACCTAATCAGTCAAAGAAAGATAATGTGGAAGGAGGAATTAAAGTTAGGGCAGTGGAAAACAAAAAAATAAAATCAGATTTCTGGCCAGAAATAGGGTGATTTTATTTGGGGAGAACAAAAAAAAATTCTGCTTAGGTTAGAAAGGAAAAGCTCTACTAGCTTAGATAAGATTTAAGCCTCAGAGTAGAATGTAGGTGTCATGGTATGTCATAATTGTACAGGGTAAGAATAGAGATCAGGTCAAGAGGGAGTATTTGTTTTATTTTCCTGCGAAATGTCTATATTTCTGTCACGTATAGTTTCTAATGGATTTTATTAGGTTTTAAATCAAGATTGTTAGCAAGATAATCCTAGTAAAATTAAAATTTCCATTGCTCCCAAATTTTAAAGATTTACGTACACACTAGTACTTGTTTTCCTTGTGTATTAGCAAGGGCTCTGCAGGATTCCTGAAGACCAGCGCGGCCGAGCACCACTAACCACCTGATGGTCCCAGCCTGGCTTCTTCACAGTCTTGCCTCTGCCGCCATATTTTGTCCTCTCTCCCTAGTTCTTTTTACCTTATTTTTATCATTGTCTTCACTGTATGGCCCTCCCTGGTGGCTCAGCTGGTAAAGAATCCGCCTGCAATGAGGGAGACCTGGGTTCATTCCCTGCATTGGGAAGATCCCCTGGAGAAGGGAAAGGCTACCCACTCCAAGTATTCTGGCCTGGAGAATTCCATGGTCTATATATATAGTCCATGGGGTCGCAAAGAGTCACACACAACTGAGCAACTTTCACGTCACTGTGTAGTTTTTAGTTAGCAAGGTTTTTGTTCTGTTTTCTTGGATGACACGGAGCATTTTTATTGTCTGGGGAAAACTGGAAATCCATCAGTTTCCTATTTTATGGGGTTTTATATGTACATCATAATATCAGAGATGCCTTAACTTCCTTATAGCTTCTTTATAACTTCTTTAAATTCAAGGCCCTGACATTCCTTTTTTTTTTTTTCTGACCCAATATCTTATCTAATGCCCCTTATTTATTTTTAATACCGTGTATATTTGTTTATGCAAGAAGATTTTGAGAGTGGTAGAGTAGACAGGGTCATTGCGAGTAATCTCATCCAGAATCAATGAGCCGAAACTTGAGTGGATGAGAGAGAATAATATTTAAAGGAACCTTGGGAGCTTTTGAGGAAGTGAATTATTGAGAAATACAGAAGTCAGGTGAGCATCATCATTTTAGGGGAAAAAAGCTCTTTAATTTTCATCTCTTGAGATCCAGTTAAAGATCAGAATCTCATCTACATAATATCAATTTCGTGTCAGCTGAGTATTAATCATTGCCATCATGATGGAAACTTAAGAGATGAGAATTAACTTAATAATTCCTAGTGTACCAGTGTGCATCCTATGTCCTGTATTTCCTTTCTTGATCTTGTCATTCCTTTAAGAAGAACGTTTGAGTAAAAGAGAAGTATGCTAATGAAATACAGTCTGTTCTGTACTTCAAAGTAAATAAGAGAAAGACTTAGGTTATCTGTTTTTTTTTCTTCTCTCCCTTTTAAGTGTTGAACTCTGAGGAGGGTAAGAGGTAAGAGTGATCATGGTGAAAGGTTAAGGAGGATGTGAAGTGAGAATGGAAGGAGAGGAGATTAAATTATGTATTTCTGTGTGTGGATGTAGTTTTATTTCTATGTACTTATTGCATAGAAAGAGAAATGAATTGTTAATGGTTGCTGTTGATCATCAATGTGGGGGTTGTAGAGCCAGGCTCTGTAGACTGATTTACCCTATCTTTGATCATTTTTGGTTAGGGAGAGAGGGGTGAGGAAGATAATTAGTGCATTTGTGAAGTGCAGTTGGGAGACTTAATGTGACACTAAACTAATCTGAACTCATCTAAGAAGAGAGTCTGGGAAACATTGGCTTACCTGGGGGAGAAACTTCATGCTCTCAGAATGAATGAACAGAATTAGTGTAGGGAAATGAGGTCAAAGACTAAAAAGAAGAACAGTAGGCATCAAAGCCCTGATGCTGCAGAAGTGATACTTAAGGGAAGATGGAAATTGGTAGCCGGGTTTTATTAAAACACATTTTACTACCTCTGAGTACAATTGTGTTTCACTACTGGCAGCTCTGAGTTTATTGTGCCGAGACTTGCTAATCACACGATACATACGCTCTTCTTTTTGTAGGCGGCACTCCCCCTACCGCACACTGGAGCCAGTGCGTCCTCCAGTGGTACCAAATGATTACGTACCTAGCCCAACCCGTAATATGGCTCCCTCGCAGCAGAGCCCTGTGAGGACAGCTTCTGTGAATCAAAGAAATCGAACTTACAGGTATTTCCTCTACCTCGGTGCAAAATGGGATGGTCATAGCACCATTATTTGTTCAGATAACTTCAGCTAAATCTCTCTCATTTTCCAAGCACCAAGTTCTTTTCCTCACACTACTCCCCCCAAACCTCATCTGATTCCACCTTTCTCTCCTCATGTTCTGACGCAACTTTGAGCAGCCAGGAAGTTGAAAAAGGACAGACATCTCAAAGTGCAAACTTTTCTGCAAGACTGATAATTATAGTTGACCTGAAAAAGAAAATCACTGACCAGATATGGGGAATTTCAAGTTGTTTTTTGGTGGTACTTTACAGATGAAAAACCATATGCAATAAAACATTAATATGGCATAATATGTCATGATATCATTACAAGTAAAATTGGACAATTTGTTCAGGAAAACTGTTCTTATTATAAAGCTATTTCTTCAGACAGCCATTAAACTGGAATAAAAGAAAGTAATATTATTCTCATGTGTTGAGCCCCATCATTTTTCCCTTATATTTATGGAGAAGTTTTGTTTTTCTCAATTTCTTTAATATATGTTTATTAAAAGGTGGCCAAAACAAGTTTCTTGAACTCAAGTTTTTTCCCTTCCTTTATAAAGAAATTCATCTCTGAAATGGAGGGCTTTTGAATGGCCATCTAGTAGCTGTGTTCATTTCAGAACATTCTGGAAAATGCTGGTGATGCCTTCCTGTGCACAGATGCTCATGTCTCGGTGGCTCTCATTTCTGTAGCAGCAGCGGCAGTAGTGGCGGGAGCCACCCGAGTAGCCGGAGCAGCAGCCGGGAGAACAGTGGAAGTGGGAGTGTGGGGGTTCCCATCGCCGTTCCTACCCCCTCCCCTCCCAGTGTCTTTCCAGGTAAAGCATGAACTGTGCTTGTCTCCTGTCCTTTCTGAGTTTGTCCCTTCAGTTTCTAATTTAATTACACTGAGGTTTCTTCATAATCAGGATTTTTTTTCTCTTTAAGACTCTGTAAATGTTGAGAAATCTTTCTGTATTCTGCTATTTTTAACCAAATTACTTGTCAGTTTATGTTCACATACTTCTCTGTGATTTGGTGTTACGTCCTTTGGTGCTGTGTCTTGGTTGGCACTTAGAGGTTGCATCTTGGAACAAGTGACATGTTGAACTCTCGCTGGTGTTACAACAATGCATGCCTTTGGACACAGTGCAGTGTTGGTGTAAGGAATCATGTTGGTGACAAAGGATTGGGCAGCTATCATTTCAACAGTTCAATCTAGTGGACTCTTGGAACTTGAGTTGCTGAAATGCACAGAAAAATGTACTTGTTTCATCTGAGGACATGAAACTTAGTTTTAAAAACCTGACACAGAAGACCTAAAGATGGAAAATTACATATTTAATTTACTTATAACAAAGAGATAGTATCTTTTTAAAAATCATGAAAAAGAGGTTTGTATTTCTCTAAATTCTTTTTACCTGATAAGATATTTATGTCTGGAATGTTTATTTTCTGATTTGTATGATTCAGAATGGAATGCTGTTATTTTCTAGTGTGTTATGCTTAGCTTTGTGCACTATTTACAGAATGTTATGTTAAAAACAACAACATAAAGGGGGCACTTTTCTTCCAGTGTGTTGGCTATCAGGTAAAAAGGAATGCTTTTAATGAATTTAAAAATCTGGACATTATCCTTAGCATCTTGAATTGCTTGCTGTGGACCTCATAATCCTTTAACATAAGCTTCATTCTTTTTTAACCCTCTCTTCTGTTCTTTGGTATTGATCAGCACTGAGTATCTAACACTGAGTTCTCCGCTGCCTGGTCTAATAAAATCCCGCCTGGTGGAACTGCCTCATTAACGCTGCCTCTCACTCCTCTTTCCCCTCAGCCCCCGCTGGCTCTGCTGGTACTCCACCCCTTCCTGCTACTTCCGCATCTGCCCCCGCCCCTCTTGTTCCTGCAACTGTCCCTTCTTCCACTGCCCCAGATGCTGCCGCTGGGGGTGCCCAGACCCTTGCTGATGGCCTCACTTCTCCAGCGCCCCCTGTTGTCTCTTCCACTCCCCCTGCGGGTGAGTACTGGCCTGTTCCTTGCAGGCCCATTCCGTCGCCTGGCGCTGGCTCCTCTTCCTTGGAACTCTGGCTTCATGTTCTTTGTCTGTGCTTTGTACTAAAAAAAAAATCTGCAGAATAATGTACTAACTAGAAAACTGCACGTGACCGAAGAGTAGAACTTCCCGAGGAAATCAGAGTAAAGTTTCCCGCTCTTCTAGTGTCGTGTGCTTAGTCGTTCAGTTGTGTCTGACTCTGGCATGGACTGTAGCCCTGCCAGGTTCCCCTGTCCGTGGGATTTCCCAGACAAGAATACTGGAGCGCGTTGCCGTTCCCTTCCCCAAGGGGATCTTCCTAAGCAGGGATTCAACCCACATCCTCCTGTACTGGCAGGTGAATTCTTTACCACAGAAGCATTGGGGAAGCCCAGTTAATTAAGTACACTGTGCTGCTACTGTATCTAGGTGTTTAATGTTTTAAATGTTTTAAAAGACATTTTAAAAAATTCATTTTAATTCACCCATTTGGGATGGTGTATTATGGCTTAGTTTCTGTACCAACACTTTTTAAGAAAAGCATTCTCTACTGGGGGTGTTTAAACCTGAGCTGTCCTTTTGATTTACATACAGGTCTGTTAGGCCACTATAGCTAGTTAAATGTAAAAGTCCTGTTATGCTCGTACATCAGTGGAGAAAGGAATACATCTTGAAATCCGCTGTAGGCCTAGAAAGGACAAATCATCTCCACCTAGAGTCAGCATTAGAATTTAATAACAGGTGCTGGCTCCTAGTCTGCAGTGAGTCAATATCTGTTATATGAGTGAACAATAAGTTTTTTTAAAACAAAAAGCGTAATTAATGCCTTAATAACAATTTATATAGTCTCTTTAATGTACTGTTTTTGAATCTCCGGATACTTTTTTCTTTTTATTAAGGTATAATTTATATGCAGTGAAATTTACCCTTTCTAATGACTTCTTTGGAGAAGGCAATGGCACCCCACTCCAGTACTCTTGCCTGGAAAATCCCACAGGTGGAGGAGCCTGGTAGGCTGCAGTCCATGGGGTCACTAAGAGTCGGACATGACTGAGCGACTTCACTTTCACTTTTCACTTTCATGCATTGGAGAAGGAAATGGCAACCCATTCCAGTGTTCTTGCCTGGAGAATCCCAGGGACAGGGAAGCCTGGTGGGCTGCCGTCTGTGGGGTCGCACAGAGTCGTACACGACTGAAGCGACTTAGCATCAGCAGCAGCAGTGATTTCTTTGAGTTTTGACAAATGCATACAGTGATAGGAGCACAGCTCCAGTAAAGGCGCACAGCAGCCCTGTCGTCCCCAGATCCCTCCTGCCCCCTTTGCAGTCAGTGCTTCCCTTTCACTCATTTCACTCCTTGCCCCTGGCAAGCTCTGTATCTGGTTTTTTTCCCCCCTCTAAAGTTTTGCCTTTGTAGTAATATCACAAATGGAAGCATACGTAATGTAATCTTTTGAGTCTGGCTTTTTGGCACAGTGCGTTTGAGATGTATCCATTATTACATGTTTTGTTATTTTGTTCCTTTTATTACTGAGTAGTATTCTATTGAATGGATTTACCAGTTTGTTTGTTTACCCTTTTCCCAGTTGAGGGACATTTGGATTATTTAGAGTTTTGGGTGATTATGAATAAAATTGCCAAATATATTTGCACACAGACTTTTGTGTGAGCACAGGCTTTCATTTCACTTGGGTAAATAACTTAGGGAGTAGGATTACTGGGTTGTATGGTAAATGAACGCTTAACCTTATAAAAAATTGGATAGCTGTTTTCCGAAGTGACTGTATAGTTTTGCACATCCACCAGCAGTGTGTAATACTTCCAGTCACTCTGCATACTTGTTAGTACAGGGTACTGCCATAACGGCCTCCCTGGTGGCTCAGATAGTAAAGAATCTGCCTGTAGTGCAGGAGCCCTGGGTTCAGTCCCTGGGTCAGGAAGATCCCCTGGAGAAGGGAATGGCTACTCACTCCAGTATTCATGCCTGGAGAATTCCATGGACAGAGGAGCCTGGCGGGCTGTGTAATTGTCATTACATATATATATGTTTTTTTAATTCTGCCATCCTAATATGTATAGTAGTTTCTCGTGTGGTTTTGATTGACATTTCCGCAGTGAATGATGATGTAGAACATCTTTTCATGGGCTCAGTTTGCCATCTGTTTATCTTTTTTGGCAAAATGTCTGTTCAAATGTTTTTGCTCCCCCCACAACACCTTCGTAATTGGTTTGTTTGTTTTCCCATTAAATTCTTATATATTCTGAATATGTCTGATTAATTTTGTGATTCGCAGATATTTTTCTTCCATTTTGTGACTTACCTTTTCATTAATGGTGTCTTTTAAAGAGCAGAAGTTCTTTATTTTGATGAAGTCCAGCTCATTGCTGTTTTTTCCTTTTATGTATTGTGCTTTTTGATGTTGTGTTTACAAACTCTTTACATAAGGTCAAAAAGAGCTTTGTCTTACTTCTAGAAGTTTTTAGTTTTAGGTTTTTATAGTTAGGGCTGTGCTAATTAAATTATAGTTTTGTGTTTCAGCTCAAAGCAGAATAAATGCCCTTGTTAATGGTTTGAATAGAATCTTTATTATGTAATGTCTTTGGATCACTGAGGGCTTATAACATGGGAAATTTTAGGCTGGATCTAACTATATAAAATATATAATGGTGTTTTCAGAGTTTTTAACTCAGTGATTCTAGGTTTAAGATGTTGCAGATTAATTCCTAAAATGCCAGTGTTGGTGATTCAAATGACAGACTATGTCTTCTTATAGTTGTTTATTAGTTTACATGCTTTTACATTTTTACCATGGCTATGTAAACTTGACAGTGGATTATGTTTAAGCTTGACTACTCAAGATTTTTATACAACAGAATTGAGTTTTAGGTTTTGATACTGTCATATATATGAAGAGTAAATGCTGTAGCAGCTCTTGAGTGCTTTTATAACATTCTTTATATGAGTATCCATATGAATCCATGTTTGATCAATTTTATAGCTCCTGTAGATCAGTTTTAGGTATGTAAAACCATTTGGCAGTCATGGAAAAGATGAATTGTCAGACTTTTCTCTGTCGCCTCTTCCCCTCCCTTCCTCCCTCATGTCTTCCTATCTCCTCCCTTCCACCTTTCATTCCGTCTCCTTTCTCTTGCCTCCTCCTCTCTCCCTCATTCTTCTCTCTCCTCCCCTCCCTTCTTCTCTTCTCTTGCCCTGCTCTCCCATGGGTGCTCCATGAGAGAGTGCTTGATCTGTCTGTACAGTAGGCCCTTAGCTAATGATTTTAAGTTGGAGTGGAATCAAGATAAAATTTAAGAACTTGATTGCATTAGACGGTTGGATGGATTAGGAAGAGTGTCTTCCGTTTGCATTAGTTGTTGAAGTACTCTGAGCAAAATGTAGTGAAATTGCTGATAAATATGAACAAGTTCCAGGATGATACTAAAATTAGATATATTTGATACAATTTTTGTATCTTAGCTTTTTTTCATAACTAAGTTTTCTAAAGTCTAATTTTAAGGCAAAATATTTTTGATTGAAAAGAAAGGATATTTTTGATTGAAAAATGTGATTTAGAATTATGTCACTTGACCTTTTGCTGAAATATTTTATGATTTCCTTTAAACAAATTGGTTTGCTACTTTAAATTTACTGTTATTATTATTTTGGAATAAGACTGTGTGTCAAACATTTTTTCTTTTGCTTTCCTAAATGTTATTCTTACTTTTTTGAGCTTAGTTTTAGGTGTTTAATTGCTGGTGTTTGTGGAGGAAGTGAGCCATAAATTTTAATTGTGATGATTATGAAACCCTGTCAAGTTACTAATTTAATAAACTCACAATATTGATTAGTAATGTATTTAGATAAACCTAACCATAGTTTTATTTATCTACTTCCCTATTTTTTGCACTTTGATATATTGTCAACTGAGCAGTAACTGTCACTTTGCATTAATATTTGTCAGACACCAGTTAAATTAAAATTTTTTATTTTTTAATAATCTTGGTGAGATTCAGGCATTCTACCTAAAGTGTTTTATCGTCGGAGGTAATTTTAATGACAAGTGTATGTTCTATCTCTTTTCCAGGTCATCCTGTTCAGTTCTACAGCATGAATAGACCTGCCGCTCGCCATACACCCCCAACAATAGGGGGCTCCTTGCCCTATAGACGCCCTCCTTCCATCACTTCACAAACAAGCCTTCAGAGTCAGATGAACGGAGGACCTTTTTATAGCCAGAACCCAGGTTAGACTTTCTTTTGCAGTCTATGGAATGTATCTAATTTAAAAATCTTCAATTACTGAGACAAAAAAACCTTTAATTGCAAATGACTAGGATATAGTAGATGAATAATATTATTTATTGCATGAGTGGAAGAATGAATACAGGTTGCAGATATTGCATCTTCCAGTTCTTTTGAAAAATCAACATATGGTTTCCATATAGAGTTGTAGAAGTTAATTTTTCTGAATAGAATGTTTTTGAATGTGCTAGTGATTATTTGTTTTTTAAATTAATACTGTGGTGAACAGTGTTTCCTTCTTACTTAGTCAGATTTCATTAATTGCTATTCATACAGTAAGGATCCTTGCTGTATGAATAGCAGTTAATGAAATTTGAACATACATGAGCAGAGTTTACAAGTAGCAAAAGAAAAGGAAAATATTTTTGAAATTGCTCTGTGGTGGGCAGTTACACTTTCATCTTCAGTTCTGCTACCAAACCTCTGATGGAACAACTGCGACTTGGACAGACTGATCCGGGTATAACAGTCATCTTTCAGTTGCATCATGTGTACAGAAGAACTAAACTAGCACATATTTAATACTTAATAGTCATTTGTTTTACTTCTTCTCCAGAGAGGGTCAGAGTAAATATTATTCGCTATGACTGCTGTGGACATGTTATGTGAACTTGGTGTGTTTTTCTGGATTTTTGCCAAGAGACCAGCAAGCCCATGTGTGATCACCTCTAGTGTTATTCCATTTTGGATAAGCCCTGAATTGTATGGAGCGAAAATCTGTCTATGTTTTGGTGAAACCTTGTTATATCCTTTGGAGTCTTGCAGAACAAATTTGATCCTCCTTTTACATAAATGGATCTTAAAGAATACTTTTTTTTTTTTAACCTCATTTGATTCTTATAGTCATGTGATCATTTTCATCTGTATTTTACAGGTGAGGAAACAGACTAAGCAGTCAAGTTAGGATTTGAATTTAGGTCATCTGACTCTTAAGTTCCCTGTTACTTCCATTGTACTCTCCTACCTACCTTAAGATTAAAAAAGTCTTTCTCTTACCCTCCCAAGGGTATGGGGGTGGGAAAGAGGATGCCCACATCTAATGTAAAATGCTGTAAACAGGTTTTCATCTGTTTCATCCTGGGAATAGTGCTTGGTGACTACTTGTTGCATGTGGAATGACTCCCTTGTTATTCAGACCCTCTCATTGTTTTGGGTCCCTCTTGTAAATTAAATGCCACATTTATAGTCTAATCAGTGCACAGAGGAGCCTGGCAGTCTACAGTCCATAGGGTCACAAAGAGGTACAACCGAGCTAGTGACACTCACATAGACATGTTTTTAAAAGAAATTTCATTAGATTATTTTGAGAAATATGCATGTGCATTTTTAATGAGTCTTAAATAAGAGTAGTTGCTCTTTTTCTAATGTTTGACCAAATTAAAACCTATAATTAAAATTTAAAATCCTTTGGGTTATTCTGTTTTTTAAAATTTTGTTTTCTTGAAGTGTCATTGATTTACAGTGTCGGATTGGTTTCAGGTGTATAGCAAAGTGCTTCAGTTATATAGGTGTATATCTCTTACTTCTGTCTTTGATCACACTTAATGATTTTGGGTGTGCCATTCTTTTTAACTCATTTTGAACTCCGTTTTGGCAGATATGCCTGTCTTTTCTCATGTTCTACTTTTAAATTGTGTTCCAAACCCATATTTGTACAGATGCTATTTTGTACCTAAATGCATATTTCATTTTTAAATTGTAATTGGTTAAATATGGCCTGTTTCATAGTTCTGCTAAAGATAAGCTCTCTCCCTGACCCTTTTGGAAGTCTAGACAGTTATTGCTTATGGCGTTTATGCCCTTCTTTACACTTACATAGAGTTTTAAAAGAATGGTGTCAATCCAGAATGGGCTGATTCCATAATGGAACTGGGAGATGCTTCATTATTACAGCTTGGGACCAAGTATACATGATATTCAGAAAGTATGTATAGGGGTATTTCATGCTATGTAAATGTACATACCAATATACTGGTCCCATGAGAACCATCCTGGTGGAGTTTATTTGAAGCTTATTTAAGTATGTATTTAAATGTATTTTAAATTACATATTTTAACACTTCTTTGTAAATCTGATTTTGCATATATTTTGAAAGTATATGTTAAAGCAGAAAAATAACCGACTCTAAGGAATGAGTGTTAATGAAAGTATTTTTCACACTCTTGGGAAGTATAAAGCGAATTGAGATTTTTGAGCCTTCAGCATAATGTGTGAGGCAATTTAGTTAGTTTTTATGCACTTCTCTTGATAAGTTCTGCCTTTCTTCTCCAGGAATTTGCTGTTTGTTTAAAGAGGATGACTACAACTTTGTTAGTTGAATAATTAGTGCTTTTTTCTAAACTAAAAAAGTTTTTAATTATGTTCTTTGAAACCCTTTTTGCAAGACTTAATGCTTTGTAAGCCAGTATTCTAAGGCTGTTAGATGCACTTTCATTTTATCTGCTTTAGATGATTATGTAAGTCTCATATTACTCCCACTTGTCTTAAAATGGTCCTTGTTTTTTATATTTAGAATGAGAAAATTTGTTGTGTTTTCTCAAGTAGCTAATTACCTGATTTAACAAAATGATTCCAGGTTTGTGTTTTATGAGCATATTTTTCACAGCTGGAGGCTTGACATGGCTTTGTCCCTCTGAGGAAGTGAGCTGCCAGGCAAGGATTCATGTGAATGTAAATTCAGGGAGGTTTTCTGTGCAACATTAAGTCTAACAGCACTGCTACTATATTTGGTTTGAGTTTGAAATGGCATCGTAACATAGGAATGAAACATGGAACTCCTGATATGCAGTGCCAAGTTCTCGAAGCACAGTTATTGTTTTCTAATGGGATTATTTCAGAAACAAGTTAATGAAAGGAACACTTTAATCAGGACATAACTGAATCCTATGTGGTTCTTATTGTTTCTTAATCTAATCCAGCCAAAGAAAGAAGAATATTAGTTTATCATTCATCTTGTCATCATCAAGAGAGGCATTGAAACAACTAGAGTTAATCACAAGTTTTAACAGTTTTTTGCCTTCAGTATAAATATGAAGCACTTTGGTGGTAAAGAAGAATATACATGTGTATTTGTGCTTGTACATCTGTATATGTTAACCTGCTTTGGTAAGTGCCTTAGTTTGGGCTGCTATAACAAAGTACCATAGGGTGGGTAGCTTATAAACTAGAGATTTGTTGCTTACAGTTCTGAGGCTGAAAGCCCGAGATCAGTGCCAACATGGTTGAGCTCTGGTGAGAAGCCTCTTCAGGTTGTAGGCTGCTGTCTTGTATCCTTGTTGTTTAGTCGTAAAGTCATGGTTGACTCTTTTGCAGCTCCATAGCCTATAGCCTGCCAAGCTCCTCTGTCCATGGGATTTTCCAGGCAATACTGGAGTGGGTTACCATTTCCTTCTCCAGGGGGTCTTCCTGACCCATGTCTCCTGCACTGGGAGGCAGATTCTTTACTCCTGAGCCACCCTGGGGAACCTATTGTATCCTTACATGGCAGAAAAAGAGAGAGCGCTCTCTGGGGGTCTTGTTTTTGTTTGTTTGGGCAATGCCTTTTAACAATTTTTTAAAATATTTTTTGAGCCTATCTTTGGCCCAGTGTTTATACCTCCCACTCCCCAATCCCCAGATTGTACCCACTCCTGATAGCCACTAGCTTGTTCTCCGTATCTGTGAATCTGCTTCTTTTCTGCTATATTCACTAATTTGTTGTATTTTTTAGATTCCACATGAAAGTGATATCACACAGTATTTGTCTTTCTCTGTATGACTTGTTTCACTTTAGTATAATGCCCTCTAAGTCCATCCAGGTTGCTGCAAATGGTAAAATTTTGTTCCTTTTTGTGACTGAGCAGTATCCCATGTGTGGAACACCTCCCGAAATTCCCACATCCTTATACCATCATGTTGGAGGTTAGGATTTCATATGAATTTTGGGGAGGTTAGGATTTCATATGAATTTTGGGGAGATACATTCAGTCCTTAAAAATGGGAAATCAGTAATGTGGTGTTTTAAGTACTAAGGACTTTGGTAAAAGAGACCTTACATTTTACCATTCATATTATAACAAAGACTAAAAAAATCTAATCCATAAAGTGGAATGTTGGCTCCAAGCAACGTGACTGTGTATAATTATGTGAGAAAGGAATTTCTGAATATACATGTTGTTTTATATAGGGAAGATATCAGGCTTCCCTGAATATTATTATAAATAATTAAAAAGAAACATTGAGAAAGCAATGTTGGGTTGGTGGTATTGTAAAAGAAAAGCCATAACACATATTCTCTAAATGATAATTAACTTATAGCATTACTATAAATCTCCAGGAAAATACAGATATGGGAGGAGGGATTAGCAAAGTATAAATAAAGAGCCGCATCCAGAAGCTATTTTTGAATTCTCATTTTCTGCAGTCTTTAGTGTCTGTCAGTGATGCTTACTCTAGGGAGAACAAAAAAGCAAGGAAAAACTGAAAAATGTAAGTATATTATCAGACGAATCAGTAAACCAAATAGACCCTTTTCATCATTAAAAATACAAGCTGTGTTTTTAAATTATGTGGATTAATTTGCTGTTTTTTCTTGGCATAATATCATTGTTTTCTCATTTGAAAAGGAATAACAAAAATGATAGAATTCATTTAACTCTTCTGAGACTACAGGAGTGATAATTATTTGCAACCATATTCTTTTCCATCAAAAAAGCTCTTCTTACTGAGTATAATTAGTTAGGTTCACTTTTAAATACTCCTAAGCAATACTCCTATCCATGTTTAGAAAACATTTCCCTTTTAAAATGATAACATTATCTCTGTCACTAGAATGTAAAATATTAGCAACTAAACTTGAATGGACTATCAAATGAATGGCCTCTAAAGATGATATCTTTAATGGTTTCCGAAATAGTATTTAGAGTGGTTATTTTGTCTAATTTTCTTACAGTATTTAGAAAGCTGTAAAACACACACACACAAAACAATGTAATAGTCTAATTTTTCTTCAAAACTCCTTTTACCTTTTAATACACTAAGCCTCAAAGATGCCCCATGACTTTGTGAGTAATCAGGAAGATCTGCAGCTTTCGTCAGCGCAGCTCATCCTCTAAGTTTGGTTTCCTTTTATATCTACATGTTGCCGAGTGCACATCAGCTATAGTTTTTATAGCTGTTCTACTTAAGGCCGCTCCATAAACTCCAGTGTCTTCTTGAGCCTTTCTCTTCACATTAACTTCATTGTTGTGTAATGTGAACATAACATTACTGAATCTAAGTGTGGAGATCTTTTGGTGATTATCGGGAAAGGGTTGTTGTGTGAGGAATCAAAGAGAGAGAATGGAAACAAATTGATAGTTGCTTTTTGCTCTTGCCTGTTCATGAGCTACTTGGCCTAGAATTGAATATTGCAAACAGTTGTTCACATCAAAATCCAGCTTAAATTCACCTAAAATAGTTCATTTTCAATTCAGGAAGATAAATCTAGTCTAAAGTAGGATCTTCTGGTTCACAGGTTTTCTGAGGAAATCTTGCTGACCAGAAAGAAAATGCTATGGTAACTAAATTAATTTGGATCATCATGTAAAAAGTTTGCCTTGGGCAAAAATAGAATTTGGGGCAACATTTGTAAGTTCCATTTGAAACTGGATTTTTTTTTAACATGCCTTGGACAGGCTTTGAAAAAACCTAACTTGTTTTGTTGTAATTCCATTTAAGGAAGATCTGAGATCAGTTTTTACCTGGGCTGCTGTTGGTGGACATCCCTAAAAAGACCACTGTAGTTTCAAGTTTTCACTTTCAGAACTAGAAAAGAAAAAATTCATTAAAAAAAAAAACAACAAACCAAAACAATATGCATACACAAAGTCTGTTGTAAGTTAGGTGTCTAATCATTCTTTTTAGCTCAGTACTAGGTTGTGTTGTTTTGTTTTAATGGTAAAGACTGAAGTGGGAAGTTTCTTACTTTTCCGTTACAGGTGGGGTGGCCTTGGTGCCAACAGACGAGAGAGCCCATCTTGTTTGAATGGGCACGTGCGCTTTTTCTAGCAGCCGGCCTCTGCTGCCGTGTCTCGGTTTTGCTTGCTCTGTCTCTGCCACCTCTCCGCTCATTGTGTCTTCCTACCCCAAGTTTGGTGACAGTGTTGTGAACATGTCAGCAATTGATCTAGGCCTCTAAGAGCGGGAGGCAGACACCCAACTTAAGGGTTTGCTGCCAAGAAGTATAAAAAACATATCCAAAAGGTATCTTTTAAAGACAGTTGCCGATTTCTAGGGTTACGTGACTCTGTCCCTTAAATCTGGGCTGTTCTTCAGAATCACGTGGGTAACTCTTGTCCGCACATTATGTGTACATGTCTTGCCTGCAGTTACCCACAGCACAGCTGTTCTCTCTGCTAACTGCTACCGCCTTTGCACCTTTGATGGTTTCTACAAATTCAACCCAGACTTCCCAGTTGCCTCCCTTAAGTTACTTCCATACATCTTATTTATCATGCCATTATTTCTTCTTGACTTTTCATTCCCTGTACTTTCAGCCTACTTCATTCCCTGTACTACTTACCAACATTAATGTGGTTAATGGCACCTCTACCTTCACAGTTAGGAAGGAAAAAAATCTAAGAATATCTTCAGCTGTTTCCTTCTTGTGGTACCTAAATCCTTAGTTACCAAATACTCTTTTTGTCCACACTGTTACTAAGTTCTCTCTTTTTCTTTCTGCTTCTATCACCTTGATTTTTGTGTGCCAGGCCTTGAGTTAGACTTCCTGTATACATTTTTTTTTCTTTTTAATCTTTGTAGTTACACTGTAAAGTAGGTTGCATTATATCTTTCATTTCACATTTATGGTTTAAATTTGAAAAAGTTAAATAACTTGCTGCTCCAATAGCAAGGAAATAGCAAGTCAGGTTTCTGATGTTAGGTGACTTTATTTATTTGGCTGCACCTTGAGGCACGTGGGATCTTGTGTGTTGCGCATGCTAAATTGCTCAGTCATGTCTGACTCTTTGTGACCCCATGTACTGCAGCCCACCAGCCTCCTCTGTCCATGGTATTTTCCAAGCGAGAATACTTACTAGAGTGGGTTGCCATTTCCTTTTCCAGGGCATCTTCCCAACCCAGGGATGGAACCTGGATCTCTACTGCATTGGCAGGCAGGTTCTTTCTCAGTAGCGCCGCCTAGGATGTGGGATCTTACTTCCCTGATAACCTGATAACCTGTACTCTGCAGCAGCAGCTCAGTCTTAACCCCTGGACTGCCTGAGAAGACCGCTAGGTGACTTTGAAGGCCCAGGCTGTTTCCACTCAGCACTCTTTCACCTACCACTTAAGATTCCTCCCTGTTCCATATCCACCTGTTCGTCTTTCTAGTTTTGTACTTTCTCTCTCAGGCATCTTATGCCAGCCATATGGAAATACTTATGGTTTGTAAACTGGTCATGCTGCTTTATACCTCAAAGCCTCTGCCCCTCACTTGGCTCTCAGCTTGTCTTTCTCAACCCTTGTCTGCTTGTCGAACCCCTTTTATTCTGGTACCTGCCCAGAGGTTATTTCTGTGTAGCGCTCACCCCTGCCCAGACCCTGGCCCCTTCCTCCCCACCATGACGCCAGGTCATCATCACTGCCTCTTCTACCTCCACCACCTTCAGGGAATTGCTGCAAGTGTTGTTGGCTTGGGGCTGTTATTTTACCTCCCATTCCCAACTAGAATGTGATTTTTTGAGGGCAGTGAGTCTTATTTATCTTTTTAGTTTTATTAGTCTTACCTGTGATTTTAAGCGCATAAAGGTGTTCTCTATAAGAAAATGCACATCATACTGTCTACTCAGTCTGAAAGAAACCATAATACGGAGTTAATCTTCAGAAGTTGTTTGACATGTACCTGGCTTCTCTGTATATTTAGCTATATTAAATGTTTGTTGAAGACTCACGAGTTCTAGATGCTTACCCTGGTGGCTCAGAGGTTAAAGCGTCTGCCTCCAATGCAGGAGACCTGGGTTCGATCCCTGGGTTGGGAAGATCCCCTGGAGAAGGAAATGGCAATCCACTCCAGTATTCTTGCCTGGAGAATCCCATGGACGGAGAAGCGTAGTAGGTTACAGTCCACGGGGTCGCAAAGAGTCGGACACGACTGAGCGACTTCACCTTCACCAGGTGTTTAAGAGGGAAAGACAACTTTGTGGGGAAGGGAATGGTTTGAATGAGGTGAGCATTATTCTGTAGGGTCATGGTGAAAATGCCCCTGAAATAGGTGGTNGGACGGAGAAGCGTAGTAGGTTACAGTCCACGGGGTCGCAAAGAGTCGGACACGACTGAGCGACTTCACCTTCACCAGGTGTTTAAGAGGGAAAGACAACTTTGTGGGGAAGGGAATGGTTTGAATGAGGTGAGCATTATTCTGTAGGGTCATGGTGAAAATGCCCCTGAAATAGGTGGTATGAATTGGGACTGTGGGAAACTGTAAAGATACAAACCTGACTCACAGAGAATGTCTTTGATATTGGTCTCTTAGCAGAGTGCTTGCCCCTTAATGGGAAGTAAGTAAATATTTGTTTAATTACCAATTTTTCCTGTTTAATGAAGTAATGAAAAGTATGAAATTAGGAGGCTGGCACATAATGGTCTTTTTTCCCTTGTATTGATGAACATTTAAATTTGTAACTTCCAAGGTAAAATTTGGAAAGCCAAACTACTCATGGTAATCTGAAGAAATTCTTTTTTTGAAAAGACATGCTATTGTATGAAAAGACAATTTGCCATTGTATCTTAGAATAGATGGGTAAATATAAATGGTTCCTGTTGTAAGCTTTTAAAACTTCCCTAACACTTTGTTTTGTGTTAATGACTTAGCTCTCAAAAGAGCACCCTAAGACTGCTTGTCAATGGTGATCACAGTGGTCCCCCCATGTATGTTTGTTTTATTGTGTTATCCTTTCCTTTTAACGAGACTTGCCCTTACCCCTTATCCTCCACACCTTTTTTGTTTTTGCAGTATCTCTTGCTCCTCCTCCTCCCTCCATCCTACAGGTAACTCCTCAGTTACCTTTAATGGGATTTGTGGCCAGAGTCCAAGAAAATAGTAAGTTTATGTCTTCTTTATGCTGTAGATCAGATTATAGGTGTAAAATGTCATTTATATATGATTGGCTGAATAGTCATTCATTCACCAGTATGTCAGATATTTGATTATTATGAACAAGTCACTCACTGTATGAGCCAATAGTGTAGATGATAAAATAATGAAGATGAAATTCTCTACTTCCAAACAGCTTAAAGTCTGCCAATGAAGATAAGACAAACATAAAATAAGGCACCTGTAAAAAGAGAAATCACATCTAATTGAGGAGGTGCTCCTTAGTTACCAGGCAGCTCACCTTTTCTCTCTGGATTGCTCAGACACTTAGTCTGTCACTGGAGTTTTAGGATTTTGTGGCTGGCCTGAGAATCTTTCTCCAGTCCTGTGATTCCAGGTGTAAAGGTGAACCATGCCATGGCGGGTCCCAGAGAACCAAACGTCAGCCTTGTCTCCTAAGATGCCGCACAGATTGGCAAGGTATTTAAGTTGGCCTGTGGTCTGCTGTTGAGTGATGCAGGAACAGATATCTCATTTTATTGACAGGCTGAGTGTTCCTCTAGGGAAGCATTAAAATGGAAGCGCAGGAGTCTGATATCTACAAAGCAGGAGACCTGTTTCAGTGTTTAGTCAGTTGTTGTTACAGGGACCAGTGCGCATAGTCTGCATGATAGATGAGTTCTCTTCTTGTGAGCAGTCTATGTAGGAGGCATGGCACAATCAAAAGGTTGCACGATGGGTGTGAAATCTGACCTAGGGGAATTACACTCATAAAAGAGATAATGTCATCAGGCTGATGCAGCCCAGTGCCTACATCTCATAACAGGGATGGCCTCGCCAGTGGGACAGAAATACCTGCATTCTGTTGCTAAGGCTCCTGCTCCTTTGGAAACGAGCATTGCCAGTGCTAGAATGGAAGCTCTATGAGAGCAGGGATTTTTGCTTGTTTTCCTCACTGGCATTTAGAAAAGCATCTGACACGTAGCAGACACTTGTATTCCTTTTGTGTGTGTGTGCTTCCACAGCTAACTAAATGCCCCGTTTTTATCGATACATTTCTTTCTTGTGTTTTAACTGGTTATAATCCAGTCGCATTGGCCTGAGGGCTCAGTTCTCTTTCGGGTACCTTTGCTTCTCTGTTTGCTAATTTCTGAAAATAGTCTGTTTTACTTCTGTTTATTGGATGGTACCCATGAGCACCTCCAATACTTCCCACAGTGTGAATACCTTTTAGGATGATCTTTTGTCATTTCTTTTATAGTTGTATACATTTTCTAACCTACAAAATGTATACAAACAAGAAACTCTGTATATAAGGTGAGCCCTGACTGATTTTTATAGACAAAGCAGGACTTAGATGTCTTCTTCAAAACATTCACCTTAGAGAGAGATATACCTGTCTTTTGGAGTTATCTTTATAGCTTTCAAGTACATTATTGTGAAGATACTCTCTGGCAGCAGGTGTTTATGTTAAGTCTGATGTTTGGAAGAAGTCTGGAATTATTTGGAGCCAGTTGTACTGGGCTCAGTGGTACAGCTCTAATCTTGTTCTTAAGCCTTTCTCTGGCTCCCACTGCTCTTTGGCAAGAGAGAGGTCAGACTGTTCTAAGGCCCTTTCTGCTTAGTACTCCTCAGCTTCCTCAGGCCTCTTTCTGCTGAACTTTGATCGGCTCTTTTGAAGGGTTCCTACTTTCTTACATCTGACATGGAATGCCTACCCCCACCCTGGGCCATTAACGTTTCCCCATCCTTCAGGTTCCAGGAAGCCTTTCCTGACCCACATAAGAGATGTGGTCTCCTGCTGTTTTCCATGACCTGAAGCACTGACTGCGCTTAACTGTAAATGGAAGCCTGGTTGCTCATGTCTCCCTGACTTTTGCTCACTGCTGTTTTCTCAGTGCTGAGCACAATAGCTGGCCTTAGTAGGCTTACAGTTGATGTTTCTGAATGAATAATGAAACATGACTTTAAAGTTATTGAACTGATCTCATCATAGTGTAGCTTTTAAGATAAGAGGCATTGGAGTTCAAAGGCCTGCTCTTCCACTTACTGTAGGAGTACTTACTCTTGGAAAGCCAGATTCCACATCCATAAAATGAAGATTAAAAACACCATGTCCCAAGGTAAAGATTAAAATAAAGATTAAATGAATAATGTATTGTGAAGTGCTGAGTAATTGGAAGATTTTAACTAAAAGATAGTGCCTATGTTAGTTTTATTACACTTGACTCTGAGGCAGTTTTAGAAAAAAGGAGCAGTGGCAGCATCTTTGAGTAATTTTCTGGTATAGTTTCTCAAGGTGATTGTTTTGAAAGGCAAAGTTCTTTGGATCCTTGCTTCTGTGCATTTGTTTAAAAACCTTACCTTATAAATACAACTAGGACATATTATTGATTCTTACCATAACCACATGTAATTTGTCCATAAAGTATATGTAAAAATCATGTATCTATAATTTTTATTTACTAAAAATCCCATTAGAACTAAAATGATTATTTTTACTGAGTAAAGAAAGTTTTGAGATTCATAATGTAGACAGGTCCTGAGTACAGAGTGGCACTGCAGATTGGAAGAATACTGGAACACAACAGAGTATGATGTGGATATGGCTGATCTTCATATTTTAAAATCCATTTGACTTAAAATCCATCTAATCCGATCCCTCAGCTTAGATAAAAGATAGAAAATAAAGACGATTGCTCAGAGAAATTTCATGGAAATAGTACTGGTATTTCAGAAATAAGCATTAATACTGTTCATTAAAATTGGACCGCTGATGAATAAATGCAGCTTCATTTGGTTTATTTTGTTAAGCTAAGCTCAAATATGTACTCAGCATTTTGAAATCTCCAGAGTTTGGAGATGATCTTTTAGACATTACTGCATTCTGATGCCTGAACTGTGGACGCAGATTTCTATAAGAACACAATTCAAATATTTTAAATCACTGGGTCATAAGTTAGTCTGAATTTGAAATTCTGTACATATAAAACAAAACAGACACAAATATCTTCATGGATGAAGTTACCCAGAGATGTTTGTGATTTCCACCCCACTAATTTGGTAAAAAAAAAATATTTTAAGGAAATTCATTGAGAGGAATGTGGCAGATTATTAAAAATTTTTCACTGCACTCATTATAATTTGTTATAAACGGAATATGGTTAAAATGTGTAAATTACTAACATTTCTGGTAGCCACGCCTCCTCGGATATAATGTAAAGCCAAACTGTATTGTACTGGTCTTTCTTTGAAAGAATGGATTATGTATTAGCATAAACAGAGTCCAGAGCTTAGTTAATAATAATCATCATTTTGGCTATTCTTTATTCGCCATCCATCAGCACTAACCCAAAGGGAGGAGAAGTCAGACTTGGAGATTTGACATAGTGTAGCTGGTGGGGACCCTTCTCTTGCCTCCTCATGGTTTTTTAAGATGATTATTTTCAGGTCTGGGTTTATAGTCCATGAACATAGGCGCTTGTATAGGAAACAGTGAACTTTGCACCATGTGTCGTTTTGTTACCAGCTTGATACATTCTTAGTTTCAGATGCACCACCTCCACCGCCACCTGCGGAAGAACCAGTCTTTGATGAATCCCCGCCACCGCCGCCTCCCCCAGAAGATTATGAAGAGGAAGAGGCAGCCGTGGTTGAGTATAGTGATCCTTACGCTGAAGAGGACCCACCGTGGGCCCCAAGGTCTTACTTGGAAAAGGGTAAGTTTCAGAGGAATGTCTGGAACGATGGGAAGAAACCTCTGTGTACATATAGGAGCCTGTGTATTTTAATTAATTTCATTTACAAGGTTCAATGTATTGAAGGTCACACTAGTAGAATTTCTGTGACTGATTTTTTGATTGATTATATAATTTTTCCTGTTGAACGTGCTTTTTATGAATGGTTTCTGTAAGGCAAAAATTTTTTAAAGATAGGGTTTTTCTGGAATGACTCAGGAAGAGACTGATTTTTTTCAAATTATTTTATTCCTGCTCCCATGCTTTAAAGCATTCTTTTGTGGTATTTTATATCAGAAGTATCTCCATATGAAACCTTATTGCAGAGAATAATGCTTTCTCAGTTTCTTTGTAAAGTAGTTGTTTGGCATTTCTTTGGATGAACAGTTCCCTGTACGTATCAGCTAACCATCATATGGCAGTTTGGGGACAGAGGCTTCCAGGTTTCATCACTACTGGTCAGCTCAGGAAGAATGTGTGCTGTCTCAGAAATTTTCTGGTAAGGAAATTAAAGCCACTAGCGTACTGGGTTTCAAAAGTGACTGTACATTAGAATCACCTGGGAGCTTGTATTAACAAGTAGTGGATTTCCACTTCTGGCTGAGATGGAGCAACAGTAATCAGATTTACCCTTCCTCCTAAAAACAATTGAGAATGAATCCGGGAAAAAAATATAAAAGATAATAGTTTTCAGACATTGGATAACAAATATTGGTGGACTGTGATCCCAGAAAGAAGGAACTCAAACATGGTGTGAGCCTTTAGTTGTCCTAGCTTTGCCATCTAGCAGTAGTTTCTAGGCCACGGTGCAAGGAGGTGGAACCCCAGTAAGCCTGGACATCTCATTGAGTAGAGAAGATAGAGATCAGAGTTTTGGGAGGCCATGGAGTATAGGTAACTACACAAAGACAAAGGACAGAGCTCTGGGATAACTGCAGAAGAGTCTCCTTGAATCTTTTGATAAGAGTACCGATCTGTACCTGTATGTGAAGAAACTGCCTACGATTGGAGAGAGAACAATCAGAAAGCAATAGGCAGAAAAAGTCTTGGAAATAACAGGCCTGGGAATAGTTCATGCTCCCAAACCAGCGAGAATAGAAAGACCTTGTAATACACAAGGCATTAAGAAGAGGCCTCAAAATTGTGTCCCCTGATGTGTGGGGCCAAATTAGCACTAGACTATCTAGGTTGCCCTAGACTGCCCTAACAAAAGTTTAAATGCACACTTGGAAAACATCCAGCTGATTTCAAGTAACTTAACTGAGCTCCAGGACAAAACCAGTGCTGTTGAAAGGACTTAACAAACCACTGCACCAAACAGTTAAGATTCATAGTGACCAGCATCCAGTCAAGAATTACAAGCCATGTAAAAAGACAGGAGAATATAACTCGTACCTAAAAGGAAAGCCAGTCAGCAGGAAAGACCTAGACGTGACAAGACACCGGAATTAGCAGACACGGGCATAGTGTATGACACCATATACATCCAAGAAGGTAAAGGAGAACATGAACGCGAGAGGAGAGAGAGAAACCCATAGACAGTTTCTGGAGAGAGAGAAACCCATAGACAGTTTCTGGAGATGAAAGATACTGTATCTGAAGTGACACTTAGAAGGAAAAATCAGCGACATTGGACAATATGACAATATGACATTGGAAACTGTCCAAAACAAGGCACAGAGAAAAAAACAAAACCAGCAACAGATACATGAAACAATATCAGATAATATTTATTCACAGGAGATATTATCTTTTATGTAGAAAATCCTAAGGAAGGAATCTACAAAAAGCTCATAGAACTAAAAAGTGAACTTAGCAAGATGGCAGACTACAAAATTGATTTGCAAAATTAGTTGCATTTTTATATACTAGCAACAAACAATTAGAGATAGAAATTTACAAAATAATACCTTCTATAATAACATCAAAAATATGAAATACTGAGGGATAAATTTGATAAAATATATGTACGACCTGTATGATGAAAACTATAAAACTGAAGAAAAATAAAAACCTTAAATTGAAATAAATGTTCTTTGAACATTATTGTGAAGAGACCGTTTTGCCAAATTAATATATAAAGTGAATGCAACCTCAGTAAAAATTCTTGCAGTCATTCTTGTAGAAAAACAGTTTTGAAAAAGAAGACTAACATTGAAGGATTTAAACTACCTGATTTCAGAGTTCTAGTGTGAAACTACAGTAATCAGGACAGTGTGGCATCTGTTCAACAGTGGAATAGAAAATAGAATCCGGAAAAAGAGCCACACATGTTTTTTGATGAAAGTGCAAGATAATTCAGTGGGGAAAAGATATATTGCTTTTAACAATTGGATGTGCATCTGTAAAACATGAACTTCAACCCTTATTACCTCACCATACACAAAAATTCGGAATTTATTTAGGCTGGAATGTAAAACTATAAAACTTTTAGAGGAAAATAGAGGAGAAAATCTGTGTATTCTGGGGTTAGGAAAACTTTTTTGTAGAGAGCACATTAAAAACCATGAAGCTTAAAAGAAAAAAGTCAATAAATTGAATTTCATTCAATTAAATTTTTACTCTTTAATTCTGATGTTAAGAATGATGTTATATGACAAGGCCAGCCGTATAGACTGAGAAGAATATTTACGAAATACCTCAGGAGACCACTTGTAGAAAAACCAGTTTGAAAACATTTCATCAGAAAAGATACATGAATTGTACATGAAAAGATGTTCAACGTTAGTTATTAGGGAAATGCAAATTAAAGCTACAGTGAACCAAACTGCATCACAACACGCCCTCTGGAATGGCTGCAGTTAAAAACATGATGCCAAGTGTTGGAGAAACGTGGTGAAACAGGAGGTGGCACAGTGTACATTGCTGGTGAGTATGCCACATTTCAGCCACTTGAGAAAACTGCGGGCAGCGTCTTATGAAGTTAGATACACACCTACCAGCTGATCTGGCAGTCCCTTCCTACACTTTGATTTATGAGGAACGAAGGTGTATAGTCACACAAGTACTTAAACTCAAATGTTCATAGCTGCTTTTTCATCATAGCCAAGATTGGAAACACCCCAAGTGTCTTTCAGCTAGTGAATGGATAAGCTAACTGTGGGTCATCCATCCATTCAATGGAATACTGTTCAGCAGTGGAAAGGATTAAGCTACTGGTTCTTCCTGGCTCTGATGGTAAAGAACCCGCCTACCAATGCAGGAGACTTAAGAGACGTGGGTTTGATCCCTGGGTCAGGCAGATACCCTGATGAAGGGAATGGCTACCTACCCTAGTATTCTTGCCTGGAAAATAGCACAGACGGAGGAGTCTAGTGGGCTATAGTTCATCGGTTTCAAAGAGTTGGACACAGCTGAGCAACTAACACACACAATAGTCTAAATGGATCTCAAGCATTTTGAAAAACAAAGAATCAAGACACAGAAGATTCAGGCTTTATGATTCTTTCTAAATGAAATCCAGAAGATGAGTGGTTTGGGCTTCCCAAGTGGCATTAGTGATAAAGAACTCCCCTGCCAATGCAGGAAACTTAAGAGATGCGGGTTCAACCCTTGGGTCAGGAAGATCCCCTGGAGGAGGGCATGGTAACCCACTCCGGTATTCTTGCCTGGAGAATCCCATGGACAGAGGAGCCTGGTAGGCTTCATGGCGTTGCAGAGAATCAGACACGACTGAAGTGACATAGCACAGACACATACTGGCAGGTGAGGGAATTTACACAGGGGCACAAGGAAACTTTCGGATAACCACCACTGTCCAGTCTGATGGTTGTGGGAGCTGTTCATTTGTCATACGTCTGGGTACATGCATGTATCAAAACTCACTGAATTTTACACTTAACTGATTGTGTTTTGTGTCTAAATTGCATCTTAATAAAGCTGCTTCTAAGAAAAGAAGCACCCAAGGTACTCTCTAGGGTGTGGCCTTGGACATTGACAGGCTCTGCAAACTTGTTCAGTTCAGTTCAGTCGCTCAGTCGTGTCCGACTCTTTGCGACCCCATGAATCGCAGCACGCCAGGCCTCCCTGTCCATCGCCATCTCCCGGAGTTCACTCAGACTCACGTCCATCGAGTCCATGATGCCATCCAGCCATCTCATCCTCGGTCGTCCCCTTCTCCTCCTGCCCCCAATCCCTCCCAGCATCAGAGTCTTTTCCAGTGAGTCAACTCTTCGCATGAGGTGACCAAAGTACTGGAGTTTCAGCTTCAGCATCATTCCTTCCAAAGAAATCCCAGGGTTGATCTCCTTCAGAATGGACTGGTTGGATCTCCTTGCAGTCCAAGGGACTCTCAAGAGTCTTCTCCAACACCACAGTTCAAAAGCATCAATTCTTCGGCGCTCAGCTTTCTTCACAGTCCAACTTTCACATCCATACATGACCACAGGAAAAACCATAGCCTTAAGCCTTTGACTGTGTGGATCACAATAAACTGGAAAATTCTTAAAGAGATGGGAATACCAGACCACCTAACCTGCCTCTTGAGAAATCTGTATGCAAACTTGTTAGCGGACTTGAATATTGTCCTGGACACAGGGATGACAGTCTTCAGTTCTGAAAAACTAGCTCAGTGATTTCCTTAAGAGGAAAGCATAATGAAAAGATATGCTTGTTAAAAAAATCTACTCCTCAGTGAGTATGAAAAAATTTGGGGAGACTTGTAAGAGAGGAAAGTAAGTTTATTTTCAGTCCAAATAACTCTTTAAAAGAAAATGCCTGAGATTTTTCAAAGTTTATCTTTGTTAAGCTTAGATCTTTTAAAATGTAAAAAGCAGATAAGCTCTTCCTTCCTCTTTCTGGCAAAACAAAAATAACCAGCTGTGTTCAGCTTAAGACTGACTGCTCTTTGGGTGTGCATGCATGTTAAGGCTGTTGCCTGATGTCTTATTTTGCTATCTTAGACTTAGATTCATAGACTTTGCTAACTTAGCAAAGTTTGTAGACTTAGCCCTGGCTCTCACCTGTGCCTGCATTTAGGGTCACCTCGGGAGTGTTTAATGTGTCCGCACTTCCAGCCCTGTTAAACCAGTCTGTGGACAGGGGACCCAGGCATCAGAATTTTTTAAAGCTCCTCAGATAACTTCAAGGTTGAGCACCACTGCATAGGTTTATCCTAAGTGGAGATAACTTGTATATATAAGTATCTTGGTTGAACATGGGTAGAGAAAATACATTTTCTTGAATTTATTGTGTGCCTGGCATAATGCAAGACTTATTACATATGAGACAGTTAGTCTCCCCATTTTGCAAACTAGAAAACTGAGGTTCAGAATAATTTATAATGTTCTATAACAGAAAATGTGTTAGAGATAGTATATCACAATAGTTATTAATAATAATTAAGAGGGCTAACATTTATATAGAATATTAACTATGTACAAGGCCCTGGGCTACACATTATATGTGCATTGCCTCATTTAATATAACAATGCTTTGAGGTATTAGCGTTATTATGGTACTCATTATGTAGCTGAGTAAAAAGCAACTTGCCACTGCTGCTAGGTCGCTTCAGTCATGTCCGACTCTGTGCGACCCCAGAGACAGCAGCCCACCAGGCCCCCAGTCCCTGGGATTCTCCAGGCAAGAACACTGGAGTGGGGTGCCATTTCCTTCTCCAATGCAGGAAAATGAAAAGTGAAAGTGAATTTGCTCAGTCATGTCCGACTCAGCGACCCCATGGACTATAGCACACCAGGCTCCTCCATCCATGGGATTTTCCAGGCAAGAGTACTGGAGTGGGGTGCCATCGCAGCTTAGGAAGGTGAAATATGTTCTGTAAAATGTAAGTGGTATAGCTGGGATCTAAACTTGACAGCATAACTCCTGAGCCCACATTGTTAACATTGTCTTAAGCTTGAACTCTGACAGACCTGGGATCGAGTCTTGGCTCGATTTTTACTGGTGTTAAATTATTTGTGACAAAATGACTTACTTGTCAGTGCCCATTTTGCTTCCCTTTCCTCTCTCAAGTCATCTGTTCATGTGTTCCTCCAGCTCAGTGACAGAACTTCTTGGCAGAAGCATAAGCAGTATATGATAATTTATCAGATAGCATTTCTGTCCTCACAAGACTTGTGACAGTCCCTTGTCTTATTCATCTTTGCGTCTCTAAAAATCAGAATGGATGCTCCATTAATGATTGTCCAAGAATGAATAGTGCCTCGCATTCTGAGGAGTCCAGAACGCTCCTCAGTGAATATGGCATGGGTGATGTGCTTTGAAGGCTGAGTGTGAGTTTCTCAGGCAGAGGAGAGAGAGAGGAAGGGCCATCCAGTCAGAGAGAATCCTCTGAGTTGAAAGGGCATGGTGAGTAATGTCCTGTGCCTGGGGCCCTGGTCAATTTTAGGAGGGAGTGGGTGAGCTAAGGGTGCCGGAAGGGAGGTAAGTTATAATTATATTGGGAGGCCTTGAATACCAGGATGAGGGTGTTCGGAATTTTTTTTCTTTTTGAAAAATCTGATAGTAGAGGAAAATTGTGGAAGATCTTAAGTAGGTTAATGATAAGTTCCCATGTACTTATATTTTAATTTTTTTAAAAAGATACTTGATAATAGTGTAGAGTGCATTAGAAAGAAAAAAAAAATAGGAGTTGGAAAGACCAGGTTGGGTATCTTTCTAAGCAAGAGATTAGGGCCTCAGCTGGGGTAGTGGTGCTGCAAATGCTGTCCACATAAATAAACAGATGCAAATGGAAGTGTCTTTCATGCAGCACTGTCTCTCAGTTCCTTTAACTCCTTCAGAGTTGTTTGCCAAAAATCAGTTGATGTTCTGTCTTTAAAAATTATGTTTTGTATGATGTGTCATCTGATAACCTCATTAAAGTCTACCCTAACTGTCGTTGAAAGCAAAGGAATGGGAGCCACCTCACTTGTGAAAAGGTGGGGTATGCTTTCTTAATACCATGCTGGTAATTTGAATTGGCCCTTTGGCACCCAGGGTGTTTCTGTACTTAAGCATAGTGCACCACTGTAGTTTTAAGTAGGAGAAAGATACACAGGAAATGAGAACTTTATGACTGATGCTTGACTGGTGGTATCGTCCGAGGCAGATCAGACTTAGATGCAGGATCCTGTCACTCAGGCTGCTTAGAAAGTCTTCAGGTGCCCCTGGTGATACATGTACTCCAGTTTGAGGCCGCTGCAACGACGAGGGCGTTGACTGTGACGATGGAGCAAAGTGTGGGTTTGAGAGATTCAGAAGGCACGGAGTTAACAGGATTTGCGGTCGTTTCCTCTAAATTACTTTTCAGTGGGTTTACATTTCTGTAAGCATCAGGAATGTAATCAATCCAAAGAAACAAAAGTTAAAAAATATTAAGTTAACTGGAAATACTAAATACTCTACATATCTTGTATTCTCTTTAAACTTGTATCTCATTTAATTATATTTGTTTAGGTGTTTGGTTATACTTTGAGAAATAGACACAAACTGTTTGTAGTTTCTGCTAAAGTATTTTCTGGCATCCTCTGTCACTCTAATGGCAAATATTCAGTTTAGGAAAGCTGTTGAATTTTTACTAAAGCAGGCCAGAAATTCAAGTTAACTGGAGCAAGTTTTACTATCTCAAAAGTCCCTGTTTTCGTTTGTTTTTTATTTGTTTAGGATTAAGGTTGCATAAGAAACAGTCAATATATGCTTCTCAAAATAGATATAGATTTTATTGAGTGAAATTCTGAGTGGCATAATGAAGGTACAGAAGATCTTTTTATAGAAGGTTTAGTTTGAGGGAGACTAGTGAAGGGAATGGCTACCCACTCAGGTATTCTTGCCCACCAGGCTCCTCTGTCCATGGAATTCTCCAAGCAAGAATACTGGGCTGGGTTGCCATTCTCTTCTCCAGGGGATCTGCTTTATCTGGGGATCAAACTTAGATTTCTTGTATTACAGGCAGATCCTCTACCATCTGAGGCAGTGGGGAAGCCCAATATAGGGTGTCCCAATTTAACTGTACCACTGAGGAAAATGTAATACTTAAGAACCAGAGATTTTCCGAGAAATCATTGAAAGGCCCCGGTTAACAAATTATTTAAGTAATGAAAATCATAGGAGAGCTCACAGGTATCTCAGTTTTCTTAACACTTTCAGTCCGTTACTGTGGAGGTGTTAAATTGGTGGCATAATACAGCATGTGTTTTGAAAGAATATGTATGGTGGAGGCCCATCATTCACACATCGTCACGGTTCTCAGTTACCAGACATAGGCTCTGAAAGTGTGAGAAGAGAGACATAAGTCTGCTATTCGCTCAGTTTCATTTTCTCACTGGCCTCGCCTAGCATTGCTGTAGTATCATTCCAATGTTTAAAGATACGTGCTTTTACATAATATGGTGCTTTAACACAAACTCTACTCAAGAAACAGCCATCTTTCCCCATTCTGGGATTGTGTGCATCTCTTCAATAGACTGATCAGTAAGTTTGACTAAATACTACTTTTTGCCATTTATGAAGTTTTGAACTTAACTTCAATGTGGAATTCCACTGTAGAGACTGGGTTATTAGACAATGAACTTGGGTGGAGAGCTGGGTCCTGTGTTGAGAAAGTCAGTTTTTGATGTGTTGTAGAAGTTCGGAAAGGGTATTCATTACTTGGTTCTACCTTTCTATGAATTATTCTTTTTTCATATCCTTTTTTTCCCTCCTCTAGTTGTGGCAATTTATGATTATACAAAAGACAAGGAAGATGAGCTGTCCTTTCAGGAAGGAGCCATTATTTATGTCATCAAGAAGAATGACGATGGTTGGTATGAGGGAGTTATGAACGGAGTGACTGGGCTTTTTCCTGGGAATTACGTGGAGTCTATCATGCATTATTCTGAGTAAGCTCAGCAGGGCTGTCTCCCTCACAGGAATAGTCAGGTCTTCCCAGATTATCGAAAGGCCCTGGGGATTCCCCTCCAGTGAAGTGAATGAAGGATACAAATGACAAAAGCTACCTTTTTTTTTTGTTTTTTGGTTTATCCCTCAGTATTAAAACAAAAAAGCAAGCTGAATTTGAACAAATGGATCTTTCTGCCATCACTTATACTATGCTGAGCTGTTTGGATTGAAATAAACTGACGGTTTCTGAATATATCAGAGGTATAACAGTGTAACTGTGTGAAACAAATCAGGTTAAGACTGATTCAGAAAAAAAATCTGGGATCTTTCTCAGGAATACTGTACAGCCTTCGGATTTCTCCTCCTGCGGAATCTGTGGCACTGGATGATCTGCAGTGCCTGTGCTAAAGGTTAGCCGTGGGGCCCAGTGGGCCCCAGCCCCACTCTTCCTTCCACTTGTATGAGGGGGGACCAATATTTAAGTATCGTACAGAACCATTTTTGTAACTGTTTCAGATGACCTGTTTCCTCTTCAGCACTGTAAATTCTGCATTTTCTCAGCACTTGAGTGCTCCGAACAAGTTAATGTTGAGCTGACTTGCATCCCTTCATGTTTCTCAGTTCGTAGATTATGAGATTGATTTGAGAGATCGATTTGAGTCTCCATTCTGAGGGTGGTTTGGTCCTGCTGCTGCTGCTGCGGCGTGAGACTGCATTGCTGCTGATGGCAGTGTACCCACGGGGGTGACGGTGCAGCCACTTTCACCAGCTCAGGTGGGCGTGCCGAGGTAGACAGGAAGGCTCCTAAGATTCTAGAGAGGTGAACGATAGAAGTGCCCTGCTCACGAGGCATCCAAACCCTGGCCTTAGGTGCTGTTTTGAGGAGTAGGATCTTAGAGGTCAGACCAACTATTTCTTTATTTCTTTCACTATTTAGGGAACGAAATTTTTTTTTAATAGTTATTTTCAATTCTCTTGAGAGTCACTGGGAATACAAGGCTTGCTCCTGTGCTCTCTGAATGTTATTAATGGCAAGTGTTAGCTACTGTTGAATTTGTTTACTCACTTAAGAGAAGATAACTATTCCCCTGATTCTGTGTGATTGGCCTTTGCAGTAGCTGCTCTTGGTGAGAATCTGAAGCTTATATTTCAGATTAAGAATAGTGGGATGAGTGGTATAAGGCCAAGTGCTTATCCAAGTTTTTGTTTTTTTTTTTTTCATCTGCACAGTTACAGCTTTGAATTCAGTGTAGTTTGGAAGGCAGATGGCTTTAGTCATCTCTTCTGTAATAAGAGATACTGAAAAAAAATCCAGGAGGCCTGGCTGTTTCGCAGGTGAATACTGTGACGAGGCACCAGCTCACAGGCCATAGCTGCCATGGGTCCTTTCTAGTCTCAGTGGCCTGGCCAGCAGGGAGCTCTGCCAGGTGACCTCCCAGTGCTGGGTGAAAGGTGAGAGGTCGCAGCTGTGTATATGTCAGACAGGGGCCTTGAACAGGACAGTGCAGGTGAGGAATGTGACTGAAAAGTGAGCAAGTGTCTTAGGTGTGAGGGAGTTCAGGCAGTGCAGACAGAGCTAATACTCTACCTATGAATCTATTACCAGAGCACAAAACTCATCACCATGTAACTGAGACCCAGATACAGTGTTTCCTTAAGATTTTTGTTTTAAAGTTGCAGGGTTTTTTCCTCACACATTGCAGTTAGCAAAGATTTCCCAGACACTGCATTTCATTTTCATTAACTTCCCTCCAGTATACTGTAAATTACACTTTCATACTTTGTTAGGTCACCTTGATACCCTTAACTCCCTGCAATTCTGTCTTCCTTCAAAGTAATGGCCCTTGAGTGTCCTCTGAGCCTTCAGCTTCATTATGGATGCAACCAAGACTATACTTGGAGAGGTTAAACTTTTCCTAGTGTTGGTATGTAACTAGGAAAACTGTTTTGAAATTAGACGCTCAAAGTTATTTAAATAGTTTTTTGCTGAGAAACCCTAGTGGACTAATAAAGCAGAAGGTATTTAAAAATCCAGCAAATAGTTCCTACAGTTCCCACCTTCAGAAGGCCAGAAGGCAACTGTGCATAAAGAGCTGGTGGTGAAGAAAAAAAAAGTTGGTGGTGGTCAGCTTGCCTGTGGGACCCCTGCCGGACTGGGGAGCTGAGATTCCAGTGAAGACCTGCAGCACAGGGATCCATGGGTCAGCCGATTTTCCCTATATTTTTAGTACTAATGTGTGTGTAGTTTTTTGTTTTAAAAACGCCTGTTGGGTTTTCTGCAGAGTTTACCTTTTCTGTACAGGTTTAAATTCCGTATATTACTTTGGAAGGATACTATGTAATGATGCTGGGCCCGGCTTAAAGTCACTGGAGACTTTTACCATTTCACAGGCTGCATGCTATTAATAGTCTGGGGGTAGTATTTGTTTCATTGTAAGTTCACCCCATTTTTAAATAGACAAGATGGTTGGTGGCAAGAATTTTAAACGAGTGCAGAAATCTTACATGCTACGTAGTATTGTGGCAAAGGTGATTCAGCTATAAAATCTGCTGACCAGTAAGTAATCATTTTATTGGGCTGGAGGAGGTCCATTTCCTCTTAAAGTGTTTTTGACTCCCTTTTGCCTTTAAAAAAAGGGGGGGAGAGATGTGACTTAGAAGTTGTTCCCTTATAAAAAGTATTACTATTGGACAGGCCATGGGGATTTCAACAAAAGCTTACTTTCTTGTTGACCTTATGACCTAGGCAATAAATTGAAAACCAAAATCTTGTCAATCTAGATTTGAGAGATTGAGCCTGCTGTTTGAAATACATATGAATCCTTTAAGGTGTCTGGTCTAGTGCTTCTGTCTTTTGCCGACTTGCTTGCTTGCTTCTCTGGGGCTCTGCTACTCCTCCCGCAGCATTAAGGACCTGCTGCTTTTGCTGTGTTCCTAAGAGTCGCTGGTGAGTCGTTTTCATCCCTCCTCTCCCCCCTCCGGTTGCTGTTCACTACCCAGCCAGAGAGACCTTTCTGCCTTCACAGTGGTCTCTGTAATGTAGGTGTGCTCCTCAGCAATCTCATGATCACTAGGATTTTTCCGAGAGGCATGAAAACAATAGTAGTGTGCTTTTATCCTTTTATGCTCCCTTTCTTTTAGCAGGTGACCATTCTGCATTAAGAACTGGTACTTTTTCTTTAACTACCTTTCTTCCTCTCTGGAGAGAGCATGGCATGACCTGAAGGCCACCTCTCTCTTTGAAAAGGCTTTGATGGAGGAGCTAGCAGGTGGTTGACACATCTTGGAAAAGAAGGGGGATCTGCATCACTTCCCATCTGTTTGCTTCTGAACTTCTTTGGCCAGAAACTCCTGATTGGTGTTAAGGTGATACTTTCCCTCATATGATTTACTTAAGAGTTTTAGAGCTAGATTAAATTTCAGAAATTTTAGTTCAGTCTCATTTTACTGATGAGGTTAGATGTTTCATTTCAGGTAACAGCTAGTTAACAACAGTAGAATCCCTGACTCAGCGCCTGGTATTCTTTCTGCAACTGTCTTAACTGTGTTATATGTTTATTTTAAAGTTCTACTTGATGTCTTCAGGAAGATACTTGAAAAGTTAACACTATGTTTCAATTAATACAATTCAAAGTATTGTTTAAAGGAGTGTGTTGAGTGCAGCCTTAATTAGTAAAAGTTATCTTCATTTTAACCCTTTTGAAACTACACTCAGTACAAATGGTCTTTTTCATATGGTGTACGTAGCTAAAGTGGTACAGTGTCTCAGCACTGGAAGGAGCAGCACAGCCTTATCTGAGAGCCTTAGAAAACAGTTCTTGAATGGAGGCAATGCACTCACTACCTTATTTTGTGCTGAGCTTTGTTCCGATTTGAGAATCTCATACTTAAAAATAAAAATTGACAAATAAAATGACAGGGCCTGTGTATAAATGATCCTTGTTAAATATCTTGAGGGTTTTTTTGTAAAAAAAATCAAACAAAAGCAGACAAAAAGCTTATTTTCACATTAAGATGGAAACACCTTTTGCAAACTTAAGAATTCTACGGGAAGCAGTTTTCACCATCTTTTGTGTCCACGCGCCTTTTTCTTAACAAAATGGTTCACAGAGAAGAATGTGGACACTCTGTGATCTGACCAGTTGTGCTCACAGCTCCCAGAGGGAGGGGTGGTGTTGCACCTTCAGTGAAAACGTGTAGGCGAGCCTGAGGGAGCACCTCTCGCCAGGAATGTTTCTTGTGTGTGCCATTAAACCACCTCCAGATAAGTTGGGGGGACATTTCACTTTTTAATTTTGAAACTGTATTTGGAATTATTTGTTGCTGTGTACTAAGACTTGGCCTAAATAAAATCCTACAAGGTATATCCGAACGTCTTGTGAACGTATTTCTGCAAGTAACCTTTGTGGCCGGGCCGTGTGGCATCTCAGTTCCCTAACCAGAGAGTGACCCCGAGCCATGCCAGTCAAAGCCCAGAATCCATATCACTAGGTGCTAAGCTACAGTGCTGGCCTGCTGCAGTCCATGGCGTCGCAAAGAGTTGGACTGAGCGACCGAACTGAAGTTAAAAGTGTGTCAGAAAATCCTTCCCTGTTGCTCTAAATACTTCGTCCTTATTTTTGTTGTAAGTGAACCTGACGTTTTGATTACTTTTCACCAAATACATACAGTTCTTTTAATATAAAAAGGAAACCTTCTGTTTTTTCCCTAATTTGGTAAATGGTATCATGATTGTAAATACTTTCAAATCCACATTTACACATACCTTGACACAGCAGTCAACACATGATTGTGATACCAAGGCTTCCAAACAAAAAGTTCTTACCTAACTGTTTAAAGGGGAAAAAATCTTTTGATATTTTCAGTCGAACACAGCAAATTATAGTTTACCTTCACGCTCTACGTGCGTGTTGCAATCTGTCTTGGGTACCTCAACATAAACAGCAAAACCAGGTTCTTACGGTGCCGATCCACAAACAGTCCAGGACAGTTCCGATGTTTAAATGAATCTATGTATTCTTTTATTAAGGACTGGATAAGTTGACATAATGGAAACACGTAAATTACACTGACTGCATGACTACTGTCCTAAGCCATTACAATAGTTTACTGACAGTAACTTGGCAAGAATAAAGTAACTTGTAAAATAACTTAATCCAGCAGTAGAACAAAAACATCATCAGTAGTACTGAATATCTCTCTCATATATATATATCTATATATAAGTTTAGCACAATCAGGGAGCAAGGCACATAATGAAATGAGTGTACATTTTAAGTAGAAGAAAATAATAGCAACAAAGCTGAAAGAAAAACTGTTAACTTCATCTTTACCGAGCTGTGCATAATCATCTGAATAATGTCCTCTATCCTGTACTTTTAATGCAGTTCCTTTTGCCTTTTTCATGCTTTAAAAAGGTATATTCCTACACTGTATATATTTATGGCAAAGCTCCCACAGCCTGGATGTTAGCATGAGCCTTTACTCCTTTTTTTTTTTTAAAGAAATGGGAAGAGAAGGAGCAATCTCAGTTAAATGTGCAATTTTTCTTTAAAACAGTAAACAATGCTTTTATGACACTGACACAAGCTGATAATCTAAATATACATTTCTATAAAAGTTTACTAGTGGCTGACAATAAAATTAAGCAAAGTCATTTGAAACATTCCAGTTAATGCTTTTTTTCCCCTAGGAGAAATTATTTACAAGTAGAGAGAAGTATAGGAGGTGGTAATCATGAAAAATGGCAGTTTTTGGTATTAGGTTACAATAAACTCAACAAACAGTGGACAGTTTGCAGAATGCAGGTTTTGTTTAAGTGCCACAAGCATGTTCTGCTTAAGAAGAGGTTGAGGCTTCAATTATGAGCTTGGTACTAATAGCCATCCACGTTCAACATTCATTCTGAACTTGGCCATCTTTTAAACATGTAGTATTCACCATCACCCTGACCTGACTCACTTCTCTAAATGTCTTTGGTAAAAAGTAGCCAGACTTGATTAGGTAGATGAAGCCATCTCTTGTGAGACAGTCACTTTTTCTGTTTCTGCACAAACTAGAAACACCTTCCTCCTTTCATTAGCACCTCCAAGTTTGCTTGTTAGATTTTTTTATGCTGTTCCTCCAGGAGTTCAAGGCACTGGGAAATATAGCAGATGTTTTCTAAATGGTTTATGCTTCAACAAGCAAAGAGCAAACCAATTTCCTTCAAATGTTTATCAAGTATATTGTGTTTAGCTTATTTTTACTTAGCAAGTGTATTCTATAGCTAAATTTTGGGTTTCTTATACATATAGACCTTCTAAGGGCACAATTAAGAACTGAACACTTGTTTACTTTGAGGGAGACTAGTAAAGAGATAACAATAGTCTTCCATTCAATCTTTAAAGGAAAATAAATCTTAATTCTGTACTACTTGCATCTCTCCATGGATCAAATCTCAACTTTGCGAGTGGGCAAACATTCCTATAGGGTCAGGAATAACTTGCTATATGTAAATAATGTAAAGTGTATAAAACAAAACTTCAAGTGCCAAAAGGTTCTTGCAACCTAAAATGATTTTTAGAAATAAAACATCCTCTTAGAAATGTACAAATCCAAATTATTTAAAGGAAGTCATTACACCTATAATCACATAGGATCATACAGTTTTAATTGGTTTAAACAAAATCTGTGAGGTTATCAGATTACATAAGTTATAAATTGTTAGTTCTAAAGTTAACTACATAAAACCTACATGAAACAGTTTGGTAATATAGAAACTAGGAAAAGGTTTTGTTTAAAATCACCTTTTGTTTGTAACATAAAATTGCTTTTAACTGTGGGAAAAAGAGAGACAAGGGGTTATGTTGGTGGCCTGATAGATAAATCAATCCGACCATGACCTGAAGTTTTCTTTTCAGGCTCCTTATAGCCTAACATCCTTGACATGAACTTATTAGCAGTTGTATTCTCCCAGAATAGCAGCTTCTGAAACTCTTAACTGGATGCACAGCTCCTAATCTTCATGATCCCCCCAATTCTGTTTACCTTTTTGATCTCCTTAGTCTGCTTTTAGTGGCAAGTAAACTTACGTGGAGATGGGACTGCCGAGATAGTTCGCAGCCCTTCCTTAGCAGGCTATGCCGGCAGGGGGCAGGAGCACCTTGATGTCCGAGGACTGTGGGACAGTCTGTGGGACATTCCTCTGAGATGTTCTGATGAAAACTGTTTCCTGTAACTTCTGAAGAATCAGCGATCTTAAAAAGCCCCAGAAATAAAAAACAACCAAATAAAAAACACCCAATTTACAGTGAAGTGGGTACCTGTAAACCTTAAGAGTAGTTACTTTTTCCAAGAGCAGAATTCTACAGCAGCTAAGGAAAAAATCTGGGTAATAAAAGCCAAGCTTCAATACAGAATAATCTAACTTAACTATGAACTTAATGTTTTAACAGACTAGGCTTTGCTGCCCTTCAGAGTTGTTGCCAAAACTTTAAGCATAGGTTGGATCCAATTTTGAAATTTTGTGGTACAAGTTAAGGATGTCACTAATTAGTAAGTCACTAGCTCTTAACAGGCACCTCTCTGCACTGCGCTTAACAGCAGGATACTATTCATTTTTCAGTACAGCCAAGCCAACTGACAAGACTTTCTTCCTTGACCTGGAGAAGCCTTCCTGGGTTAGAGGAGCTGAGCAGGAGGCAGTGGAAGAAGGCACAGTACCAGTGTCATCCGGCAGTGTTTTTCTTGAACACACCAGGGAAGAGGAGAGCCCAGATAACAGGAGTCTCCAAACCACATCCCAACAAAAATACCAATTAAAAAAAAAAACCCAGGGAGTAAAACACTAGAAATATATTTAAAGCATCATTTTGGTTTTTTTGATTCAGTTGTTTCACATAAAGAGGAAAAAAAAAAAAAGTTAATACCTTCTTTGTCTTTGGAAAAATGTAAAGGGCAACAGGCTGTTGTCAAATAGTCACCAAGCCACTGACACAGTTCCTCTCCCTAGCTGTGTTCTCCTCGGTGTCCCTGGTGTTCTAAAGGATCTCTGCTCTTTCAGGAAAATGATACACTAGAAGCAGCATCGGTTCAGGATGGCTGCTGTCGGGACTGACACAAGCAAGAAGGCCCAGGAAATCCCCCGCTGAAAAAAAAGGTTGGATCTTACGGTCAAATCAGGAGTGAAGGAAGACAGGAAACGTGGTTTCTTCCCTCAGGGAGAGCTGTCCATCCTTATATAAAAGACCACCATCACAATAAAAAACCCTAGTGATGAATGTTTGTTTACACCATTGGACTCAGAGTCTTAAAAGTCCTCTATCACACAAATAAGGGTGATCCTTAGAAGATAAAGCTGTGGGCAGAAGACTGGGGAATCACTTCATTCATAAGTCACAGTGGCACCTGGCAGTGTTACTCAAATGTACTCAAATCGCAGTGCATGCTTAAATGAACAATATAGATGTGGTAAAGGTCACTTCATAAGAATATCAAGCACATAAAACTTTGTGAACTGAAAAAGATCTAAAAAAGTATCTTTTAAAGAAGTAGGGCTGTAACAAATGCACACTGGTATATATTCTTATTGCTCTATAAACAGGAGTATACAATCACATCCTGGAGATGTGACAAGGGGGGGTTTCCACTTTCCCTGATGCAGTACTTTGTTACAGAGTGAGAAATTCTGTGTACACAGCACAGTCTTGCTAACTCTTGAATTACTCACCATCTCTGTCCCACTTTACGGACATCACTTTTTCCTTACAGATGGGGTCGAACACTTCTGCAGTTGCACTGGTGATCCCTATTCACAACAGGCACAGATGTTCATTTCAAGGTGTGCTGACTTATCACTGCTGGGGAGGCACTTCTTATTCTCCCGTTTAAGAGCAGTTCTAACATTGGCCTAACGGTCAGTTTATCATCACAAATTGCTAAGTCAGTACACATTTCTCAAATACCAAGAAAAATTCAGAGGGGAAAATAAAACATCTAGAAGTACAGTGTGAAGCATATGGAATTATAGTGTGTCATTAGAGCACTGTTCCATGTTACACCAAACTGCATATGCATAGTATGTAATGTCACTTACTGTCCTTGGACTACAGACTCCATCAGAATACCTGGTAACTTGGATAAATCTCTGCAACCAGGCTACAACAAGCAAGGACCCTACTGTGCTCCGGTCACTATGGATGAAATTGTCTAAACACTCATTTCCCCCCCTCCCTCTATGATAGTCTCATACTTAAGTGAATTCTTTGTATGGCACATTACCAGCTACAAAAAACCTAATTAATGACAGCTGCAGAGGGGCCAGTTTTCTCTTTTCTAATCCATCCCTTCAAAGAGCAATTAAAAAAAAAAAATGCATTTCAGAAGGTGATTTTGTTTTTCGTAATGATGCAACATAATGGACAAAGGATGTGAGTATCTTATATAGCAGCTGTCTATGGATATCTAATATCAACACCCACTCACAGCACCCACTATAAGGAGGTAACTGGTGACCTGGTGACCCAGAGACATGCCGGGACAGAGCATTCTAAGGGTATCATTTTGGATAGTCTCTTACAAGAAATCAAAGCAAGGACTGTGAAACCAAACTTGATGGAGCTTCATAAGCTCAAGGAAAGGATCCCAACAGTACAGAAAGAACTACAGGATAACAGCACTAGATTATCCACGTGATACAGGCAACAAGCTTACCTGTGACAGCGCACACTCTAGATCCCAGTGGGGTCGTGGCAGCCGCACTGCAGCTAGAATGGCTTAGTTACACCACATAGTTACTGTATTCTATGCACAACCACACACTGATAGTGTCTGAAAATTTCCCCACACTGCACTATGACCCATTCTATGAAACTGATTCCTAATTAAAGTGCCCCTTTATGTAGAGAAATGAAGTGTCAAGCAGTTCTAACTTCAGCCAACTGGGGAAAAAAACACAAAAGCCCCATAGATACACCAAACATTCTGGTTGTCTTCTCAAACTGAGAAATAGCACATTATACATCTATCCTTAATATATAATACACAACATGCACAGAAAGGCCGCACATGGACATTTATAAAATATCTTCTAAAGTCTGAAGTTTTTGGTCCAACCCAAATGATAGATAACAGAAATCATAAGGGACAAGACATATATCCCCTTTCATGCCGCTGCCACCCAAAATACACAAAAAACTTCCAGGAGAAAGAATAAATAGAATCACTTTCAGCTATATATATACATATAGATATATGTATACATATATATATATACATACACACGCTACCTATCTATATATGTATAGCTATGTGTGTACCCGCACATGTGTACACACACAGAGCTGAACACTACCTGAATAACAACGACATACCAGGAGGCTCTGAACACCTGAATTCACAGATGATCAGGTGAGCTGATTGTAGAACTGATTACAGATTGCATGAAAATAAAATCCTAAGGTAGCTACCAATCTCTTGAGAGCTTGGTGTTCTGGTCTCTCTTGGGGGGAGCAGGAGGCGGTCCTCTCCGCAACGTTGCATAGCCTGATATATGACTGCCACCATAAGCGGCTTTCTGCTGCTCAGAAAGCAGTTCAGGGGGTGGCGGGGGCAATGCCATGTCATCCATGGTGGCTGTGGGTTCCGCTCTAGACACGCGGGAGGAGGAGAGCGAGCCGTGCCGGGTGATGGACTTGCGCTGCAGTGTCCTGTTGAGGTCAGCCAGGAAGCCAGGCTGGACACTAAGGCTGGATTTGGGCGAGGTGGGCACTTGCGGCACGACTGCGGCCGTGGCTGGCTGCTCCGAGATCTCGGCTTGAGTGAGGCGGGTGCTATCGTTCCGTTTGGGTCGCGTGGGTGGAGGGGCCTTCTTCGCTGAAGTTTTGGACCAGGGCTGCGGCTGCGGGTTAACAACGGCCACTTTTGGAGAGGTGCTTCCTGAGAACACTGCTGGGATGTCGATGGGGGGCAGAGGAAGCTCGGTTTCCGGCGGAGGGGGTGGGAAGTCAGAATCGGAGGGAGGAGAAGGGAACTCCACCGCCGAGTCCTTGCTGCGCCCACTCAGCGCAGGCGCCTTCGCGGACAAGCATCCTTGCTGGCGCACCCCGGGAAGGTTAACTCCGGAAAGATGGAGTTTTCCTGGCTTGGGGGGCGCTGCTGGAGGTGGTGGGGTCTCCTTGCCGGGAGACCCCGAGGGTTCGGCTGGCGATGCGAACTTGCTGATTAGACTGTCCACTGAGGGTTTCCTGGGCTCAGGGTGCTCCGCACAGCTGCTGGACTTGATGCTGGAGTTGCGCTGCGGGGTCGGGGGCGGTTTCTTTCCCCCGGGGCTGCAGGTTTTACTGGTCTTTTTGCCGGGAGAGCCGCTTTTGTCGGGGGCGGGGGCAGGAGCCGCTGTGGGTATGGCTGGCGGCGGCGGCGGTGGTGGTGGTGGCGGCGGCGGTGGTGGCGGCGGGGCCGGGGGGGGTGGCGGTGGCGGCGGAGGAGGGAACACCAGGCTGCTCTCTGGGGGAGGA